>JAURVB010005995.1:0-134746 GCA_033002965.1 Piper betle | reverse complement strand
ATGAAGTTTACCTTTTGGTTATATAGGAAGGCTTGATATCCAGTCCTTATGAAAATCTCTCTGAAATCTCTGTAAGAACTGCTTAGCAATAAAAACCTAAAAAACCTTGTTAAATTTTAGAGAACCTCGAAGGAAAAAAGATTTTAGAGATCCCCCAAGAGCAAGATCTTGCGAAATTGCATACATCCATTGGCAATGAGATCTAAATATGTACATGATTTAAATATCCTCAGTTTATATTAGGTTATGGGATGTAATCTTCTCAGAGCGATACCTTAATTTTTGCCCATTGATTTTAGTTAAGTCCATCATGGCCTATTTCGATTTTAATTATGACTATGTATTTTTTAATTTATTTGCCATTTGGTCATATGATTCAATGCATAGACTGAAGTATGTTATACTGCTATCCGCTTGAATTTCAGTTTGTTGTATTGAAAAATTTGATGGTGTGACTCTTTGGCAACAAAACGTGAGAAATGATTGAATTTTCCTTTGTATTAATATTTGCCTTTGTCTATTTCTACTCTTGATTACTCAGATCAACTTTTAGTCCTGTGCATTCTGTAGTTTTCTTTTACCTGTTATGCTGTTTGTTTTAGTTTATTACAATTTAAAAGCTTCTTCTGTTGACTGAACCTTGAAACCCTGGCTTTTGCACAGGTTTCAGATTTTAGAAAGAGCCTTGGCACTGTAAATTTTGCCTGCGATGAGGTTATCTTATCAGATTTTTTTCTGTTTGCAGGTTTTTAAATATCAATGGATTTCACATTTGTTCTAATGTTTTTTTTTTGGCAGATTCGAAGTTCGGCTAAACTGAAAGATATAATGAAGAAAATTCTTTCTTCTGGGGAACATGTTAAACCAGGGAACTGCTAGGGGTAAGAATACTTCTTGTTAATTTTATAGTTATCTCTTTGTATTTTTTAAAAGTAAAATTGGTCAAAAGCTTGAATTAAGGGCAATGAGTCAGACTCAGGATTGGTCCTCTTGATTCAGCATGCTTAGGAAAAAAAAGTTACTTATATTAATTCTTACTCTTTTTTTTTTGGGAGGGGGAGGGGGTGCGGTGCATGGATTTTGTGTCCAATTTTAATGTGAAAGTCTTTATTCGTGATGGCTTCTGATCTGAGCTAGCTGATATAAGGTGCAGATTGATGATCATGTGAAATTGAAAACTACTTCTAGCATTTGTTTCATACCAAATTTGATACCGGTATGATTTCAAGAAGACGGGGTTGTATTTCCATAATTTCCATTTGCCCATAGGTGTCAAGATGAGCTTTCATTGTTTTCTTTTGGGAAATGAAGACTAAATGAAGGGAATTCTTGTTTCCTTAATATAAACTTGTATTTTGTTGTGGCAGGAGTTTTAAGAAGAGATTTTTTTTCACGAAATTTGAAGAAAGAAAATTTTCCTTCAATGTAATGAGGGTGATGAATGCTTTTACCTGTATTGTACTGGGCAAATCTTGGAATTTGACTTTCAAATAAGAAAAACAAAAATTTTCAATGGTTGATGCAAGGGGAATTCTGTTTTAGCAAACACACTTGAAACTTCCTTTAGATAAGAAAGATGAAAACAAGGCAATATAAACTTTCGAAGAGAAATAATAATGGCTTTGGCCAAAAGCAAGAAAAGATTGAATTAGACATGCCCTTTGTGTTCCATGGATTCCATTAAGTTGTATGCACATACCATACATTTACAATGGAATGTTGGTGATGTGAAAACATGAATTAAATAGTAATATCATATGTTTTCTAGCAAAGAGATTGAATAAAATTTCCGATTTTAGCCTTTTAAGGACTTGATGGATAATAATTAGGGTGCTAATAGTTGCATCCATGATTTTTTTGATTTTTTTCTTCCATTTTATTGCTGAATATTGTGAGGCTTACACAATGATAATGTAATACACATGTAGTCATTTTTTCTGGAAAAAATATTTGTGGTAGCTTTACAGATCGGAGTGTTCCTGATGTCATTTTATACAGGATTAAGCATTCTTTTTTCTATTATGCATTTTAACCACTGCTAAGTTGTGCAGGCTCCGCAATTGGATTTCGGTTGGATAGTCTTCTAAAGCTTACTGATACACGTGCTTCTAACAATAAGATGACACTCATGCATTATCTTTGCAAGGTATATTTTGCTCAAAATGTCTTATCATTCCCTTCTTTAAATTATTTATTTTGTGCTATCTTTTCTTTTAGATGCACTTAAGGAATATGTGGTTCTTTGTAATGTTAACCTTGTTAATTGAGCCCTGAGGTGCTTTACTATTTTATTCATTTCTTTAAAATATCTTCATGGTTTTTGTTCCAGTATCTGGACAAGTTTGCTCATGAAAATTTATCATCCCAGTTTTCGGGCAAGTTTGCTCAGTTTTGGTTTTATATAGATGTTCCTCTTTTGGTTTGTTGGGATCTTTGTCGTGTAGAACATTTTCCCAATTTAATATATGATAGCTCTCAGGTGCTTGCTTCCAAATCACCTCAACTTCTAGACTTCCATCAGGACCTTATAAGTTTGGAAGCTGCATCGAAGGTTCAACTTCTTATTCCAATTTTGTGTTTGAACTGAAAATTTATTTAAGTCGTGACTGATAAGCATGGTTGCCATGTAGATACAATTGAAGTTTTTGGCCGAAGAAATGCAAGCTATTATTAAAGGTTTAGAGAAAGTAGAGCAGGAGTTGGCTGCATCTGATAACGATGGTGCTGTTTCAGAAATTTTTTGCAAGGTTTGTGTGCAGTACATTGTTTTACTTCCTTGATGCCTTCCAGTCTTATTCCTGTTGATGATTAATATTTGCTTCGTTTGATTTATGGAGTTCAACAACTAGTGTGATTGTATGGAAAAAATTCCAATTTGTTGGCAGTGAGGAACTTCTGGATGATCTCATTATGATATGAGACCGCTGGATGATCTCATTATCCTATAAAAGACCGTTGGATGCATTTTGTTCAATTTATGAACTAACACAGTTGGTGCTAGATGTCAGAAGTTTCAGGTTACAAAACTATTACCTCATTATTTTCAGCTGTAGCCTCAGTAATTTTACAGATATGGTTAGACACAACTCGGTCATGTGGTATGCCACCATGAAACACAGAAAGACTTTTGTTTTTGTCCATGAAGACGTGGGCATTCATTCAGACTTGAACCTTTTAGTGAGCATGAATCATAATTATTATTAATTCCTTTCTCAGTGTTGTGTTCTACTAAGCGCATGCTAATACTTCATATTTTCCCTTTAAAATTTCAAAGTTCTATTTGACAGAATGTTTCGACTTGGTATATTTAGAATATCTTATATCTTATTTTAAAACTTGTCATTTAATATCAAAGATTTTCTCAATTACAATAATGTGTCATTAAACATAGATTTTATATTTGATTGGCAAACATCTCAGGGGCAATAATTTTATAAAACCGGTAATTTTAGCTTGTCCTGTGGGGGTTGAAAGCAATACATTTAAATATAACCATATTATGGATGTGAACAAGTGCAGCCAGCATGTGTATGGGGCTGTCTCTCATTAATGTGGGGCAATCATTTTTCCTAGGCCACCATAGATGTAAAAAGATGTTCATATGAGGTTGAAATGTTTGTGGAAATGAGCATAGATACGAATCAAGTGTGCCTATTAGCAATTTCACATTACGCGGATCAGATTGTGTACTTTTCTTGCGCTGCACATAAAGAGAGAGGGCCTTGTGCAAGGAACTCTCCCTCTTTCACAGGCCTTGGCAATTTATTCATGACAAACTTTTGTTCTTACTGAGTAGTACCCAAGAGGTAGAGAACTCCAAATGGTATATCAATATTGGAAAACATTTTGTGGACATCATGGACAAGTGTGAAAGCTGTATATCTTGGATTTATAGCTATTTTTGGTTGACATTCAAAAATCATGGCTTTGTTCATTAAAATATCTGCTGGTGTTGTTTTTGTTGGAAGAATATAGATAATATTGTTAAATACAGTGTTCTTTTCCCCTGAATTTGATTTTTTTTCAGACACTGAAGGATTTCATAGTTGGTGCAACTGCTGAAGTTAAATCATTGACATCATTCTATGGTGAAGTGGTATGTCCTTGTCTTATAAAAATCTGAGTCACTATAGTTATATATTAGTTATTTTTCCCATATATATTGTCTTCTTCTAGTGAAAAAAATTGATGTTATAAGCCTTGTTCTACATCCCTAAGAGAGAAAAGTTTTTAGGTGAATCCCTTCTTGATGGCAGCTCGTCTTTTCCGATATTGGAACTGTTATTGATGCTGTCAACTTTTCTTCTGTAAATAGCAATCTTGAATTTGTGTCTATTTGTCTGCATGCGCCTGATGGCTCTTTTACCCCCTCTGAATGGGTGGAGTGCTGGACAGGGTAGAAATGCAGATGCACTTGCGCTTTATTTTGGTGAAGATCCTGCTCGTTGCTCTTTTGAGCAAGGTAATATCATTAATCTTAGCATGATGCAGTGATTTCATTCGGTGTCATGTTTTCATGTGTGTTTCACATTGCATGACTTACATTTGACATTTCTTTTCCTGCAGCATGCATTGTAGGTTGAAAATTATGTAACTAAGATGCTCAGTACTGTGTTAATTAATTGATAAAATGCAGTTGTCACAACTCTCTTGAATTTTGTTCGAACGTTTCGACGGGCCCATGAGGAGAATTGCAAACAGGCTGAACTTGAAAGAAAGAAAGCTCAGAAAGAGGCCGAAAAAGAGTCAGCAAAGTATCTGAATGCTGCTAAGAAAACATAGTGCATTGTCTTGCACTAAACTATGATTAGTATCCTCCTCTGCTGCCCAGCTTGTCCAGTCTAATGGGAACAGAGCATGCGCTTTAAAAGCTGGATCTACTGGGGTATAACCTGCCATCGGATTTTATTTGCCTGGGCCGTGTTATATCACCGCACTATCATGTGAGACTGAAACATGGAAGGCGGACCTCGAATCACTCGTCTGTCTTAAAATGATTTCAATTGATCTCAATGTGGTGAGTTTTAAGTTATACCTTCTTTATAGGCCATCCATTCCTTGAATCCTATTCAGATTTAACCTAATATATTTATTGACAGGTGCTTTGAAACTACAGCAGATCAACTAGATATGCAGAGAAGAAGCTGCATGTGCTAACAGTGTATATACCTAACCCCTTTCTTTATTCATTCTTCTGTCACATACACGGTTTGATTCTTTTAACCGTCAATTTTTTTAATAGAGTAGGTATTTAACAGGCTGTTGTATAGTAGGAAGCGTAGAGAGATAGAAAAGGTCCTTTTGGCAATGTAAATGTACAGCTGCTTGATTCATTGGCTCTTGTTTTCCAAATATTCATATGTAAAAGCTTTGATGCTGAGTGTTAGACGAAGGGGATCGTTCGTTTACCGATTCTCAATTTTTTTGGTTACGCGAGTGAAGCTGACATGACTACTGTATATAATAATTAATCCCTTCTGAAATTTCTTTTGCTTTTTGGGTAAACGGTGTTCGTTTTCTTTTTTAGTCTTGTTCTTGGAGAGGGTGGTTGAGTGGCTGCTGTAGGAAACGAGCGCCGTTTTCTATGTAAACGAGTGCTCCATGTATGACGTTGGATCTGTCTCATTATTGCCAGTCTTGTGGCGAAAATGTTACATTGATAATTGTAAAATTACGCTCTGATAATACTCATTGCTCTTGTCTTCACGCATGGAATGTACCTGATTACATGTTCTATGGTGGCATAGAGTTTTTCGTTTTCGAAGCGGGGCAAAGAATGTTGTTGCAATATCTTCATCCTATGCTATTCGTATCGTCTGTACTCCGTCCAAGCCTAAAATGATAAGGATTTCAATTGAGGAAAAATTCCTGTGACAAATATTCCCTAACCTTTCCCAATTAATGCGTCATGGAACATTTAAGACAAGTAGTGTGATATGTAAGGAGGCATAAGTATTTATATCTACTATAAATGATCAGATATATAAGGTCTTTCAGCCAACATTAGTTGTAAGATTTAATAAACAAATAGAAATTCATAGGCATTAGCAGTCATTAACTCATGAAAATTTTAAGTTGTCATTAAAGGTATGTTATAGTATTCATTTTATCTAAATTTTATTGGGTTTTAGAGTCAAATATTGACTCTGATTAAAGGTATTTTATGGGTATTGATTTGTTTAAAATTGATTATGTTTTACAATTATATTAGTTGCTAACACCTTAAAGGCTATAGCTGATTGCCACGCTTATACCTAATACCTTTTCTTAGCGCTGGGCTCTAGTGGGCGTGAAGGTGATTCTGCTTTCAAAACAAACCATCCCGAAATATCATGCATTTTTCTTCCTTTCTTTTCTTTATTAGCTGTGTGTGTGCGTGTATTTTTTGGTTTGAGTCTGTGTGGTTGCCTTGATAATGCATAAAATATATATACATTTAATGATTAAAAGTTTTCTTGTATTTAGATGTCTTGAATTTCAACCAAAGAAAATTTTATTTTCAGCCAAATCAAACTCATGCAAAAATTTTATAAATGAATATTTTTTTGTGAAAAACAAAAACTAGGGGAAATTTTACGAGGCACATAATAAAGAAATATGTCATTCTCGTTTTATTTTCTTACTATCCAAACATATAAAATAAATTTTTAAAATTTTCGCGTCATTTTGTTTCACTGTATTTCCATTTCCTATAATATTTTTTATATTACTTTCCTATCAATTAAACTGACCTTCATAAACTTTTAGATGCCCTATCAGAGAATTGTAGTCATTATGTGTGAAGCCTTTGCGAGGGATAAATACGTGATGTGTGGATTTCGATTCAATCGGAAAATCCATTGCCTCCAAGACGAAACGTTAATTATATTTAAATTAAAAAAATCAACAACATAATAATTGATGTAATAATAATAATGATATGCCTATTGCTAAGTAGAAAACTTAGTAATATTAACCTCTCTCCCTCTTTGTAGGCTTCCTTGAATCGCTGGCGCAATCTGTGAAAGGATCGGCTCCCAAATTACCACAACTGCCTGTTTGTATTGAATCCAGATTTGATATGAATATGCATTTCAACAAGTTTAATTGAGCTAACTTTCGCTAAGGAAAGAGTTGTAGATTATTGGCATTGTTCTTGTCTTGATCTGCATGTTCCATTTGATCGTAGTTTCTTAAATCCATATCTGTTAGGCTCTGCAACTTACAACTCCTGTAGAAGACACAGCTCGTGATGGTGTCAAGAACAATGATAGTAGAGTACAAGTATACTATCAATGGTGGCTCCAAGATTGGACAAATTGGAGCAACAAATGGAAAAGATGGGAGCTGAGATGGCTGCGAACAGGAAGTCTGGTGTGGAAAGGATTGCTGGAATAGAGGCTGTTCAGGTTGGAATTCAGGAACAGTTGAAGATTCTAGTTGCATATAAGGCTTCTTCTTCCAAAGTGGAGCAGCAAAGGTCAAAATTTAAAATGATGATGGATCAGAGTAAGATGGAGAATGAGCAATCAAGTGACTGGTCTCCCGGAAGATCTAGGCACGATAGAGATGCTCATCGGACCTGGGACGGAAAAAGGAGAGGTATGAGAAATCTAACTGAATCTACACATTCTAAATTCTTGCAACAAATTCGATTGAAATTTCTTAAGTTTTCTGTTTCGGAGGATCCTGGATTCTTGTTGATGAGGGCAGAACGATTTTTTATGTCTCATAGTATAGCATATGAAGATCAAGTGACTGTTGCTACTTTCCATTTGGAAGGACATGCTCAGATCTGGTATCAAATCTTGTGGGAGGAGGAAGGTGAATTGATTTGGGATCAGTTTAGAGATCGAATTCTTGTTAGAGTTGGACCTTCTGCTTTTGATGATTACATAGGTGAATTGATTAAGTTGCAGCAGTTAGGAAGTGTTTCAGAATACCAGATTCAGTTTGAGACGTTGCTTAGCAAGACAAAGGGAATTACGAGAGATCAATTAGCATCTTATTTTGTAAGCGGATTGAAAGAAGATATTAAGTATAGTGTTCAATTGAAGGAACCTCAGAGAGTCCATAAGCTGTTTCATATGCTAAGAAATATGAACAACGACTGGAATCAAAGAAAAAAAAATTTCCATGCCGGAAAAAAGTTGTACTATAATTCTAGCAGTTACGGAGAAGGTAAGAGCAATAATAAAATGACTTGGTCCTCAAAAATTGATGGAGAGAAAGGACATTGCTTCCAAGTTGAAGCCAGCTCAAAGACTGCCTGTGTAAAACCCACGATTCGAGTCAGGGTTTTATATTCAGAACCGGTCGGGTCGACCGTTATTTTTCGAGTTGAGTCAGTTTCAGGACACGTGTGCCAAGCCGACGCCGGTCGCGTGTATGAGCTATGAGGGTCATGCGTACCCAAATATATGATGATAACGTCATGAATACAGCAGAACAGAATGAGTTATCAGATATATGAGAGTATGCCAGTCATTTTTTTATTTTTATATATAGTGGATCGTAGAATTAGTATTAGGCCGTTTACCGCGTTAGGACGCGTTCGGGCAGTTTGGGTGGGTTGATAGTTCTAGAGCATGTCATTATAATTTTTTTGGTGTTGTTTGATTTTACGGGATTTTTCCCGATTTTTATGAAATTTTTTAGGATTTAATACGAGTTAGTTATGATACTTGACTCGAGCCGGAGACGAGTCAAGTATTATTTACGATGATGCCACCCATTTTCACCCCGACTTTTCTTCCCCCGCGCCCAAACCCTCGCCGCGCCGCCCCTGTTCGCGCGCCACCGCCGCCACGGCCGGCGCCGCCTGGCCGCCGATCGACGCCGCCCAGCCCGGCCACGGCGTCGCCCTGCCGCCCCGACCAGGTCCGGCCCCATCGGACCGCCGCGACGCGAGGAAACCGCGCCGCGACGCCGCGGCCGCGTTGCGGTCACGTTGCCGATTCCGCCGCCGGCGACCGTCGCCGCCATGATCGAGTGGTCACCTCGACGTCTTCGACCAACCCACGACTGTCCCCGACCGGAACGGAGGCCAGCGCCGCCCATCCCGGCCGGATCGAGTCACCCACCGCCGCCGCCACTGTTTTGACCATTTTCCGGCGAGCCGCCGCCTCCATTGGCCACACTGAGGTCATAGATGAGTCGGGCTCGCCGAGCCGGTTCCGAGGGTACCCAACACGACCCCTTTCCGACTAGTAGACGCCGCCGGCGATTGTCGCCGGAAAACCACCGGAAGCCGCCGGAAAACCGCCAGTAGCTGCCGGAAAACCGCCGAAAAATCGGAATTTCTGGGATTCGCCGGAATCCACCGGATCTTCTGTGGGGCTCACCCAGTGGAGCCCGATCGAACGTCGGACGCCGAGGAGCGCCGAATTCGAGCTCCGAGACGCGCGATGGAACCCTAGCCGTCGCCGATTGCCGACGACGTGAGGTATAATTACCTCCGATTGAGTTATTTAAAATTGAATATGATTGTTAGCATAGCATGCTAGAATTAACTAGTTGTCATGATGAATGTTAGCACAGTATGCTAGATTTGATTAACCGTCATGAGTAATGTCTAATTATGAGTAAAGGGATGATTGTATGATTTGAGTGATTGCGAATAAATAGTAAGTGATCTAATGAGAGCATGATAAGTTATTACGACATAACTTAGAAAAACACGATAAGATTGGTATGAATAGGAGTTAGAATTTCTTTCATAATTATTGTTATATAATTGTTGATTGTTGTGGTAGATGTTGTATTGTGAGCGTGTTTAATCATAACGAGTTTGATGCATCATTTAGTTAGCGGGCGTTAGTATTTAGTTTTGATGTGTAGGTACGGAGTAGGAGCTTGCCGCCTAGGCGCGATGACACGCTTGGAGCTTCTACCAGGTCCGTTTAGGACTCGTCTTGTTTTACGCTCTTCCATTGTATGTTTATTTTATTATTGCAGGGCGGGTTAAGTGGCGTTTTATTGGATCCCACTTAACTCGGGCCATTTAATCGAATATTTCCGGATTAATAACCCCTCGAGGATGAGATCCCTCGAGGATGATTTCGAAAACAAGATCCACCACAAGTTGCCTTCGGGCCTATTATATGAATCCCTTCCCAGGCCTATATATATAGTTTTATCGAGTTTTCAGTGAGACGAGAGATGGAGAAACCGACTGCACGTACCATGCAGAGGATGCCGTGACAGTCAAAGCGGGCTCTGGATTAGTGCCAGCGGACTGTTCCATTCCCGAGGGATCCTGACAACTCCGCGTTTGAGTTCCTCACACCCGGAGAACGTGGAGGTTTACGGGTACTGTTTAGTACAGCGCATGTCCGGACTTGTGGTTCAAAGGGTACTAAAGGCGACTGCCTGAGAGTACTCGGCCTTTGTGCTCAAGGCCAGGAGAGATATGGAGGTTCGGAGAGGGCTTAGGATAAAGTTTCATGAGAAGTACTGAAAAAGAAGTGCTGAGAGTAGCACAGTACCAGCAGCAGAGCAGTAAGTTCGGGATGCTACCGGGTCTGCAGCCCAGTGGCTCCTCAGTAGTGCCCTTCAGAGTGTTCACGTGGAGTATGATGTTTTCTTTCAGATGAGAGTTTGCTCTCATAGCCAGTTTGTTATAGTTATTTTATTTTCCGGACCAGTAACGCTTGTTACTGACGTTTTTCTTATATATATGTAGGTGATAAGCCCGAGATGGATGAGCCAGCTGGGACGGAGGAGCAATAAGGTCTTCTGCACACACACATTGGGTGATTAAATATTTAATGTTTTGTTATGATGTTATTTTATACACATGCTATGAGTAAATGTTTGAGCATGATGATATGATATGAATGAAATGTTAAGACACGATAACAGAATGCAAAATATGATCAGAGTTGCGCAGCGGAGTGGGTTGAGACCCAAGTTTTAAAATAAGTTACAGCATGTTAGATTTTATATTTTATATGAATGAAATTATTTGATATATGGTTAGATATATATTTGCATATGTATATTTGACAGGGTGGCCCCTAATTGCATTTTTAGGGGAAACTCTATCCGTTATATTTCAAAGTTTTCATTAATTTTTATCAGGATTGTCTTGGTGTGCACTCTGATTTGTATGTCATTCACGTAGTACCATGTTAGGGTTTGTGTATTCATCCATGCTTTGAGAGTTGTATCTTCATCTTAAGACGCCGAGATTGGATCCGTATGAGTTAGGTTCGGGTTAGCCGACCTAACCGGGGCCGGTAACATGCCGGTTCGGTTCACGAGCGTGAACCGGATTTGGGGTGTTACAGCCTGACATGAATAGACTGACACCAACAGAAATCAGAGAAAGAAGAGCAAAAGGACTTTGTTTCAACTGTAATGAAAAATATGAGAGTGGACATAAGTGCCAAAGACTTTTCCTGATTGATTGTGGTGAAGAAGAAGAGGTGAAAGGGAAATCCGAAGAAAGTGAGAGTGAGGATACTGAGGAGGAACCTGAGATATCATTGAGGGCAATTAATGGAGTGATATCTGCTGGAACTATGCGTGTGGTAGGCTAGATTAAGAATGCAAAAGTTATAGTGTTAATTGATACTGGAAGCACACACAACTTCATGAGCCAAGAGGTAGTACAACACTTACAAATTCCAATGGTGACATCACAAAATGTTAATGTGAAGGTAGCAAGTGGAGAACATATTCAGACCTTAGGAGACTGTAAATCTATGTTGCTGACACTCCAAGGACATACCTTCAGTGTGAACTTCCAAATTTTACCTCTCAATGATTATGATATTGTGCTGGGAATTAAATGGTTGTCTACTTTGGGGTCAATTGATTGGAATTTTCAAAAGATGCAAATGAGGTTTCGATGGAAGGAGCAAGATGTCATGTTGCAAGGATTAAAAACTTCATCGTCATCTTTAATTTCTGGGAAACAACTATGTAGGCATGTACAAATGAAGGAAGTGACAACTCTCCTTCAAATAATGGAGACTAGGCAGAACCATCCAGATCCTGAGCTACAAGCATCCCAACTGGTAGAACTCCACCAGTTGCTGGAAAAATTCAAGACTTTATTTAGTGAACCGAAAGGATTGCCACCTCAAAGGGAGTGTGACCATCAGATTTCACTAAAAGAGGAGGCCCAATTATGCAAGAGCAAGCTGTATAGGTATCCACATTTTCAGAAAGAGGAGATAGAAAGGCAAGTGAGAGAGATGCTGTCACAAGGTGTTATTCGAAATAGCTCTAGCCCTTTCTCTGCTCCTGTTTTGTTGATTAAAAAACAGGATGGATCTTGGAGATTTTGTGTTGACTATAGAGCCCTAAACCAAGCAACTATTAAGCACAAGTTCCCAATTCCAATCATAGATGAGTTGCTGGATGAGTTGAAAGGAGCACAATTTTTTTCCAAACTAGATCTCAGGGCAGGGTATCATCAAATCAGAATGAAAAGTGAAGACATTTACAAGACTGCATTCCAAACTCATCATGGACAATATGAGTTTTTGGTAATGCCATTTGGACTAACCAATGCACCTGCCACCTTTCAGCAATTGATGAATCAAATTTTTTCTCCTCATCTTCGTCATTTTATATTAGTATTCTTTGATGACATCCTGATTTACAGCAAGAATTGGGAAGACCACTTGATCCATTTGGAAACTGTTTTTAACATCATTGCCGAGCATCAGTTGTTCCTAAAACAATCTAAATGCAGATTTGGACAAGATAAGGTTGATTATTTAGGTCACCTGATTACCAGGGAAGGAGTAAAAATGGATGACAGCAAATTAGAGGCTATCAAGGGCTGGCCTCTACCTCATTCACTTAAGGCTTTGCGAGGATTTTTAGGTCTCACAGGTTACTATCGAAGATTTATTCGTGGATATGGAGTGTTGGTTGTTGCCCTGACTTCGCTGACAAAGAAACAAGGATTTCATTGGACAGCTGAGGCTACTACAACCTTCAATAATTTGAAACAAGCCCTGTGTTCAGCTCCAGTGTTAGCATTACCAAATTTTTCTAAACCCTTTACAATAGAATGTGATGCTTCGACTTCAGGACTGGGGGCTGTTTTAATTCAGGAAGATCACCCTATTGCTTTCTTCAGCAAAGCTTTGAAAGGGAAAACTCAAATGTTGTCAGCATATGATCGAGAACTATTAGCCCTAGTTCTATCAGTAGATAAGTGGAAAGGCTATTTGTTGGGACAGCAATTTGTTGTTAAGACTGATCATCATAGCCTCAAGTACTTATGGCAGCAAAAGATAACCATGCGGCAACAAGAAAAGTGGTTGATTAAACTGATGGCTTATGACTTTGTTATTGTATATAAAAAGGGAAAGGAGAATGTGGTTGCAGACTCTTTATCTCGGCAACTTGAAGAAGAACATGACAGAGAAGAAGAAAAGGGAGGATCTGACCTATCTCTAGCTCCTTTGTCAATGGTAGTCCCTGATTGGTTGAAGGCTGTCAAGGAAGCTATGGATGGGAGTGAAGAAATTCAGGAGTTAAGAAAGAAGTTTCATGCGAAATTGCTGCCTTCGACTTGGGAAGAACACAATGGAATTCTGTATTATAAGGGTAAGATTTATTTGGATTCATCTTCAGAAATTATTCCCATGATAATTAAGGAAATGCATGCTGCAACACATGAAGGAGGGGATAAGACAATTTACAGGATTAAGCAGGTTTTCAGATGGAAGGGACTTACCAAGATGGTCAGGGAATTTATAAAAACTTGTCATACCTGCCAACAGTACAAGAGTGAACATCTTTTACCAAAAGGATTACTTTCCCCTCTACCTATTCCGAATCAAATTTGGGAAGACATTTCAATGGATTTTGTGGAAGGATTACCATCGTCGGAAGGGAAGACTGCCATCTATGTGGTGGTGGACAGATTGACGAAGTATGCACATTTCCTTCCCTTGAAACATCCATATACAGGTTTTCAGGTAGCACAGATGTTCTTTTCTCATGTCTTCAAGTTGCATGGATTACCTAGATCCATAGTTAGTGACAGGGATCCTATTTTTGTGAGTAAGTTTTGGAAAGAACTCTTTCGATTGCAAGGCACTACTTTTAATTTCAGTTCTTCCTATCACCCTCAAACTGATGGACAAACAGAGGTAACCAATAGAATACTCGAAATGTATTTGCGATGCTTTACAGGTGATACTCCGAAAGAGTGGTGTAGATGGCTTCCTTGGGCAGAATATTGTTATAACACATCTTTTCACAGCTCCATAGGAATGACACCTTTTCAAGCAGTATATGGAAGAATTCCTCCTACACTATTGACTTACATACCTGGAACAACCCAACTAGAGGAAGTTAATACTGCTTTGATGGACAGAGACAAAATGTTGCAATCACTAAAAGGCCAATTGAAGAAGGCACAGGATCGAATGAAAATGAATGTAGATAAAAAGCGTCGGGAATTAGAGTTTGAAGTGGGAGATGAAGTCTATGTTAGGTTACAGCCTTACAGACAACATTCGGTGCTTGGAAGAAGAAACAACAAATTTGCTCCAAGGTATGCAGGACCATACGCTATCACTCATAAGATCAGTCTAGTAGCATATCGAGTGAAATTGCCAGCTGAGTCAAGAATTCATAATGTAATTCATGTCTCGATGCTAAAGCCAACAATTAAGCAATCTCAAACGGCAGAGTCTACATTGTTGGCACAATTAACAGAATCGGGAATGTTGCCTGAGAAGCCCATTCGAGTGATTCAAAAATGTTGTCAGGGAGATACTATTTTTTATTGCATTCAGTGGTTAGGAGGGACAATTGAGCAAGGGACATGGCAATCTGAAAAGTTCCTTCGCCGTCGCCATGCTTATTTCCTTGAGGACAAGGAAAATCATAAGGGGGAGGCAATGTTACATGAATTGCAGAAGGCAGAGCAAGGGTGAGAAGCAAGGAGATGGCGACTGAAGAAGCAAGCGGGCTGGCGGAAGTTTTTAAACTAAGGCGGAGCTTTTTGAAATGTAACTGGGTAGTAAATGGGTAATTGGGTAGAAACAGGGTTTGGTTTGTATAAAAAGGGGAGAAGATGTTGATCAGTTGTTTTTGGTTGTCTTTTGAATTGTTGAATTGAATTTCGAATTTGTTTCTTTCCCTGCAATCTTCATCTTTCCCAATTGATTGATTGAGGTTGGAGTGGAAGATTGATTCGATCATGGGAGGAAAGAAACCACTTTCCTCCACTGTAACCATCGATCCTCAACTTCCAGCCGATGCTGGTAACAGGTGCATTTCAATGTCCTTGCTTGAGGGGATTTAGAGGCATATGTTAGAAGGTCCCATCAAATAACACATGATACAGATGGGAAGAGGATCATTTTATCTGAACCATAGAAAAATACATAATAACATTGCAGAGGGGATTTGATGATCTTTTTTTTACCACAAAGCCCGGGATCGTTAGACTATGAAAATATTTACCTGATTAACCACTCAAAAACCATTTCATAGATTGATTAGTAGCTGATAATGCAAGGCACATTGTTTAACTTTGTAATCATATATAAAGGGCATGATATGATTGCCTGCGGACACCATTGGTTGCTGATCAACATTGGATTATTGGGTTTGTAGCCTTTACGTTGCGGTTGGATATCCTTGAGGCCATCAATATATCTGTTTATCAACTCATCATATGAATGATTGAGTACCTTAACACTCGCGGTTTGCAGTACGAACGTCTTCGTTTGATGTTTCCATCACTTTCGCTATATTTTAGACCCATCACAACCAATACCATCTCGCCTTTGCTTCGGCGGGAATTGGAATGGATGCGAAGAAGTGAAAGGATTGAGTTGGATGGCATTGTTCTAACTTCTAACCCGATGCATTGGCGAGTTGCACAAGAGAGTTGGTTGACATTTTTATAGCCCGGGAATTCATAGTTTACACTTAAAAAGACTTAATCGTCAAACCCAATATTCAACCTATGATTCAACAACTTCGAAAATGCTATATGCTATTACATAGCAGATTTTACAGAGCTTATGGACTGTTTTTATCTACAGACTTCTACAATTTAATGACGTTGCATCTGAGTACAGATTCAGTTGTTGGTCTGAAGAGATGACCTTTAAGTACTTAATTAAGATCCTTCTCCTATCTCTTATTTGATCACAAGACCAGTCGATGACACTGTTGCCTCAATTGTGTGAGAATGTAAGTAAAAGAATTGCGTGGGAATTTACAGTTGGACATCATGTGGGTAGTTCTTGAGTACCTCCAGAAGCAATCCTTGAAGACTCGTTGAGAAGTCTACTGCTTCATTCATGACCGCCTGGGCTTTTTGTAGAGCTGCTTCCAGATCTTTTCGGACGAAGTACTTACCAGTTACCAGGTTGAGAATCCTGTCATGCCTTTCCTGCAACCTCAAACATCTTTCCTCCGCTTGCTCAACAGCTTCAACCAATAACTTCAACCTTTCCCTGTTGATTCTTTCTCGTTCCCATCTCTTCAACGTTTGCAGGCCAAGAAAAGAGAAGTGGAGACCCCCAGCAATGCACAAATTACCCTGTAAGAGGCCATCTACCTTGCCCAACGCCAGACCACAAGAGGTATAAGAATGTAAATGAGAGAACATTCCTTGCTCCAGTGACAAGGAAATAACAGCTGTTTTCTCAAAGATAAGCAAGGCATAATAATGCAAAAACACCATCGTCCACACAAATTAACAGATAAGAATGGTACCAATAAGTGTTGCGCATTTGAATTGAGAATGATACCACTGAAATTAAATGGAACGATCTGTACTGATATACATTTTGTTATTGAATACAAAAAAATAAAATGAATCATCAAAAGAAAATTTTTGCACAAATTGGGCCTTCAAATTCCTGTAGAACGCCTCAAAATGGAATCTGCAAAGATCTGCTGCCTGTAAGATCAGGCAATAACCAATTAAACAAACACTAACAGATACCAGAGTTCTAGCAGTCGAGTTTATATGTCACTATAAATCTCAAAACTAGAAGTCTAAAACTATCAACCGTACCTGAACATCTCATTAGACAATAGTTAACAAGTACAAGGTTTGGTCCAAGATAATCTTATATGTCAAGGTTTGGTAAACAACTCTACGTATGCTTAGACTCATCATCTAAATGAGATAGAAAGTGAAGGGCTATACAAGATTGAGTCAGCAATGCAACCTTCTTGCTGAAGGTTGTTTATTATTGAAATAAAATTAAATTAAGATGATAAGGTGGAAGGAGAAGAAGAGATGCAAAAAAATAGAGGACATACTTCCGTTCTGTGTGTGTTGGGCTAGGGCGTGAGTACTTCAAATAACCATCCCAGGGGACTTTCTTGAGACCTGCTCGAACAGAAATCATGCACCTGACCCTGAACATCAACAAAAAGTCTGACGATGATATCCCAACATAATAGCTTCTGCCCATAATTTTATCAGATCTGCCTTTGAATGACTAACAATAACGACACACTACAATAAAGGTACCTCTCTGCAAATATAATGGGTGTCTCATCTGGCTTTAGATTTTGAGGCTCCAAATACCAGACGTCACAAACAACTGCCCATGAAGTCATAAGCTGAAGTAGGTGCCTTGTAAATGATTGCCTGGAGATCGACATCTCAACATAGTTTAATTCATGATCTATACTAAGTATGGAGACCAAAAACAAAAGGCCTAAAATTATTGCAGCATCAAAATGAATAATTTTAGAAAAATTATTGCAGCATCAAAATGAATAATTTTAGAAAATATGTTCAATGCAAGGTTTTTTATCTCACAGTTCGGATCTGCTCATATGCATGTGAATAAAAAGATATCAAAAATTTAGAAATTTTACAGGCATATGGAATGCATGTTTCAAAAGAAAAAATCATGAAATTTATTAGTCAAGAATAAAAGATGCTAAACAGAAGAACTAGGTGCTCTATTCAAGTGCGTGTATGGCAACTTGTCTGCCTGTATATAGGCTCTATGATCAGGTCCAACCAGTGCTCGCCACAGCTCGGACCAGTCCAACCCAAAGCCACAAGAGCTTCACCAAGATTTTGGCTCACATTGTGAGTAAGGGACATTTTAATTCACTAGTTTTTTTCTATGCGAATTCTTATTGAGATTGCAAGTGATGACAAAAAATAGTTAGGTCTACAGCAAAGAATGATGAAATGGATCTGTAACTCCTTTACACCTAGTGCAATGAGCTTTCTTCTGGCTCAAAAACCAATAAAATTATATCAGTGAAATTCTACAAGAACTAATTACCACGAAATTGAAACAATTTACTCAACAGTAAGGAACTTGGGTGAATGAAACCATCTACAAACAAACATACCAAATTCTTCTAAAATATCTAGAAAAAAAATATTGAAATAAAATACAAAGGGGTTATTACTTCTTGCTATTCCAGAAGGCATCCACAAATATTTTATCATACTTGATTGCTATAGGGCAAACAGTGCATCCGAGTTCAAAGGCACCCTGTAGATGACAGGATTAAGGTTAAGTCGAAAAAATTCTGAAGGTTATGTTCTTAGGTAATTTCTGAAAAATGCATCTAGGTAAGTTGATCGCAATGGATGCCTCTATGAATGTGTTTAACAAACAATATTAGACGAACTAAATTATTAAGGAAAAATGCAGCCCACTAAAATCATGAGAAAGGAGCCATTAGTAGCAGCACTGTTCCAACTACTAATAAATGTCAGAATGAAGAAATATTGATCACAATGAAAAATAACCAAATAATGAGTGAAATATGACAACAAATTCAAAAGGACAAAAATGATTAGCAACCTTCTTAAACATGACAGTATGGTGATTGTTTACACATGTCCCCTCAGGGAATATAAGAGAGGGTTGTTGTCAGAATCTTGAACGTGTGCTCTCAATCTGCCACACATGAATATTTGACAAATTTTAGTAAATAAATAATTGGAGCACTAATGACTGATGAGAAAACTGAAACACAATACTTTTTTGCAACAATTTCACGATCTTTTGCTTCTGTCCGATTGAACCAAATGCATCCCACACTCTCCAAAATAGTGCTCTGCAGGAGTCCTAGACGACAAAACAAATGTGGGATAACAACCCTAACACTAGCCTTTTCATACTAAGGGCATTAAGGTTCACAATCAGTAATATATTCTTACCAACCCATCCAGGATGCTTCTGCATGATGACAGCAAATGCTGTCATCTGTTCCAAAACAATGAAATCAATCATTGACGTATGATTGGCCACAAATACCTACTCATCAAAAAAATTCAGATAATATGAAAAAAAACATATGATTGTAAAAAAAAGGACATACTTTAAATTTCTGAAAAATACGTAACCCATATCAGCCTAACCATTTCAAGTGAATTGACAAGAATGTGAACAGCAAGTATGGCCAATTAGAGGATAATTACCTATTGAAATTACAATAAAGAATATGGCCACAACGACAAGAAAACAAGAAAAACTACCTGCATTGGGCGCATGCTGGGCCGAGGCCCATGATACCTGACAACGCCAGTCCAAGAGGCAACAAAAAAACTGCAGATTAGCTCCACTAGAGCCCTCTGAAAGATTTATACAAGACAATGACAACTATGCCCCAAGAAGAATCATCTAAAGTGAGAAAATAGAAATAAAACCTCTATTGCTCGCCTCCATTTGTCACGGCCTTTCAAGAGGAAGTGTACAGGAATAAAGGAGGAAAGAAACACCATCCATCCAATTGTTAAAGTCACTACCCTGCATTTCATTGTCAAAAAGACAAAAAATCAAACCACCAAAACATGTACCAATTTGTAATTTTTGTCAAATAGAAGTTCAGTCAGAAAAATAAGTAGATAGCTAAAAATAGCCAAATCAATGTCTCCACTACTCAAAAGGACCTTATTCAACTATAGTTACAGCTTGCAATGCCGTTGCCATCATTATGTACACCTCATAACATAAATAAGATAGATGACCATCAATTTTTAGATTGATTGAATCTTTATACCATAATGTATTACCTTACAGGGAAGAGAATTCCATATCTAACTATCACCCCCAAGCACCATAGTGGGAACAAATACACGTTCCAATTCCAAGGTTCTGGAGGATTTGACTTGAAGCATCGTGTAAACGAATCCTGTTGGAATGAGATGTACGCAGAATATAGCAACAACCAAACACAAAGACCACAATTTCATGATAAACAACAAAACAAAGTAGCACCCCAACGAAGCACACACAACCGGCCAACTTCAAGTTTTACATCATCCATTAATATTTCAACTCCTCTTCCAAATTCAAAATCCATTATGAAAAGACCAGAAAAATAACTGTAAAACTTAAAATTATACTAAAAAAAGAAAGTGAATTTAACCTAATAAATTAAATAAATAAATAAAAGTTCAGAAAATTTCAACTATTTTTATTAATAATAAAATTTCAACTATTAAATTAAAGCATAAATTCGTCTTCCACTTTTTTTAAATGAAAAAGATTACAAACCAGTAACACTAACTAAAACCACTTAAAAAACAAAATAGATGAACAAAAAAACAATAAAGAACAAAACTTTACATCAATAATGGCACCGGCAGCCTCGGCAAGCACCGGAGAAACGTCAAGCAAGTCGCGCCTGCATGCGTACACAACAGCCAACATTAACCCAAAGCCAAAAAAACAGGGAAAAGAAAGAGAGGTAGAGAATGATTACAGGAGAAGCTTTCCCTGCGATTCAGGGATAGATGCGGCAAGGTATTCCTCAATGTTGGGCCTATCCAAGTCGAGATCCGCCATGGCCACACCGAGAGAGGGAGAGGGAGTGGAAGACAGAGCAGGGTCACAACTTCAACACCAGCCTCACACGCTATTGAACCGATTCGGACAAGCCTCGCCGGAAAATCGGATTTCAGTGGCCGGCGAACACTGCCGGAGCCCCCCCGGTCCCTGAGAAAATCGGACGGGTCGGAGACGAAGAGGTTTTTTAAACAATTGGCGGGGAAATGAACGGTCGGGATTGGAAGAAAAGAATTAGGGGATCCTGGCCGTTGAATTTTTTGATCAGACGGCTGGGTCGTTGGCGGGACGTGTCAAGAACAGGCCCGTTTAGTGGGAAGGGCATTTTCGGAAACTTCCACTCTGGTTGCCACCGAAAGTACGTAGTCCCGGCTCCTGAGAAGGATGGCCGTTAACTTTTTCGAGCCGGGAGACGATGGATTACGGATTGGTAAGATTTTTCTCTCTTTTTTCATCTTTGTTAAATTAATTAATTGTTCTGTTATTTAATGTTGGATCAGTGAATTGTGTGTTCAATGATATTTGATTTGATGGTGATCAAGTGGCATGGTGTATGTGATTATGATATGCTTGGTGATGATTCTGGTGATTGGTTCCTTTGGGTTTTATTCTTTTGTTTGGGAAGGGATTCATGGAGTTTTGATCTTGCTTTGTTTGTGTTGCTGGAAGGGTGGCTTTCCTTTTTAAGTTTTACCTTGTTCAAATGTATTTATGCGGGTAGTCTGCGTTGTTTTCTTTTATAAACAAATTTAAATTATTTTTTTGGCCATATCATTGAGACCTTGGTTTGATCTCTGGTATTCAATAAGGTTTTGTATCCTCAATATGAAATATGAGATAGGTTTCCTCCCTTTGTTTTGCTATTTTGTGTATAATGCTTCCCTTCTTGGTGAAACTATTTTCTTGAGGATTTTTTGATATACAGATTTTTTGATGTTTATTATTATTTATTTTTTTGTTGGGTAAACGCTGATGTTGGTATCCATTATTTCTTGCTCCATGTTTTTAAGTCAACAAAGAATCCATAAAAAGAAGGCAATGGTCATTTTTTAGTAATGAAGTTCCTAACATGATTTTCCTCTGTTCTGAAGTCGTATATGGAACGGTAAAATTCCTCTGTTATTTGAACTTTACAATTCACATAGAAGATGGCATATAATTCCTTACATTTCTATAAATTTTCTATTCTTTTTTCCTGTTCATTGGTTTCATATCTTCTGTTTTTATTTTTCTTTATCAGGATTGGTGGTGTTCTTTCTTTTTATTATTATTGCTGTCAGGTTAAAATGCAACCTGATTTATGCTTACGTTATTGCTTGTGTACTTCTTGAACTGAGAGGATGAATTTAGAATTTTTATGTTGTGGATATTTGACAGCTATGAACATATTATTATGTGCGGCGGCTGTTTGGCTTTTATACTTTTTTATTAAGGTTTTCCTCCTTTCTATGGTTATTGTTTTTAATTATGTTTTGCCTTGTGATGAAACCCTTACTCTAAACTGATTTCTTAAAGAAAAAGTAAAGTTAATCACTGCTGGCAGTCATATTCATAGTTGTATGTACGGTATATGATTTAGCATTTTGAAAATCATATTTGAGTGGTTAGTTTATTTTTTTGTTGGCTTTGGTAATGTTTTCTTGCTGTTGTATGCATTATTCTTTTCTTCCTATGTATTTGATGTACCTAATCCCAGCAAGCTTTCTCTTAATGTGAGCGTATCCTCTAATCATCTGGTTGAATATCAGGATTGTAAAGAGGAAGTTATCCAGGCCTGGTACATGGATGACAGTACAGATGATGTAAGACTTCCTCACCATCTTGAACCTAAGGAGTTTGTCTCTCTGAACAAGTTAGCTGGTATGCTTCTCCTTATATTTATGAACTTTCTGTTATGTCACCTAAGTTACTTCTTGTTAAGGGATGTCATCTTAATGTAGAGCTAGGAGTTCTTAGTTGGCGCCTAGATGCAGACAAATATGAAACTGATGAAGAGCTGAAGAAACTTCGTGAAGATAGGGTTATTCGTACATGGTTAGTAATTTTCTTTTGTTATTTACTGCAGACTCTTCTCTGGGTTTCATTTTGTATACAATTGGAAGCAACTTCGTATCTTGCAGGACTTCTGTGAAGTCTGCCCTGAAAAGCTGCCCAATTATGAGGAGAAGATAAAGAATTTTTTGAAGAGCACCTTCACACTGATGAGGAGATTCGTTACTGTGTTGCCGGAAGTGGTTAGTTTTTTCATATGAAAACAGTTGCTACCTTTAATTTACATGCTATGGAGTTGTAGCATCTCTGTTTGTTGTTTTGCTACTTGCTTGTTCCGTCTATATATCCTTCAATGCTCAATAAAACTAGTTCTTACATCTCTTGTTCAAGAAATTTCTTTATTGCCAAACATATCTCTGACTAGAAAGGAATCGTTATACTACATTCGTTAATTAGCAACAAGCCTGACTTAGAGTTTGTGCCTGAGATAATTATATACTGCCAAACTGTTGTACTTATCATATATTAGATACCTGAAGCCTTTGTGAACTCGTTGAATTTTGTCTGGTAGTTACAACTATTTTTTGTCTGGATACTCTTTGCAGCCAAATGGGAATTATATGCGAATTTCATGTGGTACTGTAATTTATTCTGAAACCATTCAGATGTTTCTTCAATATGATCGAACTGTTTCTTAGGTTATTTTGATGTGAGGGATGAAAATGAGCGTTGGATCCGTGTGTGGGTGAATAAGGGGGCAATGATTGTTTTACCCGCTGGAATTTACCATCGTTTCACTGTAGACAGTGACAACTATATTAAGGTAGGAATTTATGTTTTCTAAATTTCGTTAGGCATTCATTGTTCTCTGTAGCCATGGAGACAGTTACAATCTTTCTTCAAAACAAAGAACAAAATGCAATTTTCCTACAAGTGATGAACCTACTTGTGCTCATTCTTTTGATATGTGGATGTTTGTTGGAGCAGGCCATGCGTCTTTTCGTTGGAGATCCAGTGTGGACACCATATAACAGGCCTCATGACCACCTGCCTGCGAGGTAGGGTTCTACTAACCTGATGTATCAGCACTTCTCAATTAGTTCTTCGCTTGAAAATTTACAGGATGCTTGGGAATGCAGGAAGGAGTACATTGAAGCACTTGTGAAGAAAAATGCCCCAGACCTTGCTGTCCAGGCTAATTAAATGCAAAATACGAGATGCCTTCGATAAATACTATGTTGTTCAGCATCCATCTGTGGCTTGGTTATCTATGGCTAAAGAATAAATTGAAGAGTATAAACTTTCTTTCATGTTGATGATAATTACAAAGTTTGCTTGTAAGGACTTTGTCTTGGTATTCTCAACTTTATTAGTCACAAGTGGTCAAAAAGCCTCTATAAAAAAAGGAAAAAGAAAAAAAATCAACTGTCAAAATTGACGGGTTACACACTGAAATTGACTCAAGTTTCGTGGTATTATATGTAGAAAGAAAATCATATAGACCAACAACGTTATTTCCAAATGCTTTCGACCATGGTACTCATTTTCGTGGAAATGGAGTTGTTTATGATAAAAAAATATACCACATTTATGGGGCATTTATTTGCTGTAGAAAATTCTATATAAAATTTTAAAATAAATTTGCCACACAAAAATTTTTTGTCTCAATTATATAAGAATTAACAAATATACAAAGGAGTTTTGTAAAAGAGATCGATTCCTCTTTTTTTATTTTTATAATGTTTTGTGAAATTTTTTAAAGGGTGGCTCTACTACTAGACATTTTGCTAAGTTTTTGTTTAACACATTTTTTTATTTTTCATCAATATAATTTATATTTTTGCAAATAAATATATTGAAAATAATAAAATTAAATACACAATTAAAATAGAAGACGAGGGGTGATAATCTATTGTAAGGTCTTTATAGGCTATAAGACCTGACAATAAACAAACACTTCACATCCCAACACTCATTAAATGTTTTTGATGATAATTATAAAAATTCACTTAATAAATATTATTATTTATACATATATCTTACAACAAATAAACTCCTTAAGACCTTCTATATGATTATAATTCTATAATAAGTTAAATGTATATATATATATATATATATGGAAAATTAAGTTGGGGCAACTAGAGAGACTTTTTTATAGTCACCTCTACTCTAGTTTGTTTGTCGGATCATAACTATAATTCATATATAAATTTGACATGAATTTAAAAATTTGAACCCGAATCCAAATTTTATATCTAATTCATTTACTATATATCTGTATTCAATTTAAATGTACAAAACTCATATATAATTTAAATTTGACATGATTGATTAAAATAATATAAATTTTAACATAAAATTAAAAATATGATTTCAATATTTTTAAAATATAATTTTATAAAATATAAATGAAATTCTATGCCCCCCTTAAAAAAAAAAAAACTTAGGCGGAGGAGTTTGACCGATCTGAAATCTTGAAAGCAGACGTCTCAAATCACACTAAATCGTCTTTAACAGGTGACGTTGCACAAATCACACTCCCTCCTTCCTTCCTTCCTTCCTTTGTCTCTTCTTCCTTCTTCTTCTCCTAAATTTCTGGTACGTTGCCACTTTTGTTCCTTCCTCCTCACTCTCTCCCATCCCATCCCCTCCCTCTTCTCTTCACCACCTTCTCCATTATCCCTCCCACTGACCCTTCCAGGGCGTCAAAGGTCGTCGCTTTTCCGACTTTGGAAGCCAACTCCGCATGTGAACAGAATCCTTGGTTTTTTCTCGCCGTTCCCGTGGGTCGCTACAACCTGGATTTCTAGGTGGTCTTCATTCATATACTCCTCCTCCTCCTCCTCTTTGCATTCTTCGACGTGAGCCGATGGGGATCGAGTTTCCAAACAAGCAGGTTTAGATCTGATTCCTTCTTTTCTTTTTTAAAAAATCTAAGTTGTAGTACTAATGATAATAACGTGCTGATATTGATTGGATTTGATGATGTTGGGTTGTTAATTTGCTATTGAACTGTGTGTGTTGGATGTTGTGTTTGACGGATCACATTATGTCGGTGGAATTGGAACCATGATAT
The DNA here is from genome assembly GCA_033002965.1 of Piper betle. Classification (NCBI taxonomy): domain Eukaryota; kingdom Viridiplantae; phylum Streptophyta; class Magnoliopsida; order Piperales; family Piperaceae; genus Piper; species Piper betle. The sequence goes on along the minus strand of JAURVB010005995.1, from coordinate 108,922 downwards.
TTGTTTCCGGGTTGATGTTGGGATGATTCTCTCGCTCGCTTTGTTATCGGAAAAAAAATAGAATAGTAAGGTCGATATATGCACTTTGATGGGAGTTATAAAAAGTGGCGGCAGGTTGTGAATTTATATGTGCAGGTTTTAGACCATTATCAAATTGAATGTAGGAACAAGATGCATTTCCTTAAGCCTAATTTTATTTGTGAAATGGTGGATGATGTTGATTGATAATGATTATGATGTGGACTTGGTGTTTAATTCCCTGATGGGCTTCGTTTTTTCCGTGGCCTTTGTGTACAAACATTTTAGTTTTATGCAGAGTATCAGTTTAATGGATGACTGAGAATTGTGAGATGGTTAATTGCACCGTTTATGATTATCTGAATTATTATTTTTATGCTGTTACGGTTTTTTAGGAACGTGCAAATTTAGATTCATGATTGAGGGATGCTGAAGGCATATTTTCCAATCAGAAGTCTTGCCTAAAGAATCTCATGGGTTTGTGCGTTGCATATCATTGCATCTGATTCCTTGTAAGGCAAGCCCTGGAAATCCAATTAGTCGTGAAGGATATTCCTGTTAAAGATGGAGAGATCGAGTGATAGCAAGGCCATGATTCAGTCTTCTGAAGGTGTAGTAGCAAAAAAGGAATCCCCAAAGCTACTCAGCCCAATGTATGTTCTTTCCGATTTTAATCTTTCCCATGATCCTTCACTGAATAGGCATCTCTATTCGATGAATGCATTGGAGATATTAAGAGAGACTGTGCGGATGCTTCGATTTAATTCCTCCAGTTTTTTTGTGATAACCACTTTTCTCATCTGCCCTTTATCTGCCTTTCTGCTCTCAAATGTTCTGGTTAAACAATCCTTTGTAAAGGCCATAATGGGTAGGATTTTGTTAGTTGCTCACTCAAGTGGGCTTCCTTTGAGTAAGATGGTCAAGCAATCATGCCAAAGATTAGCAGAAATGGCTGTTTCATATGTGTTCTGTTTTCCCTTCTTCATCACCTTCTCTCTAGTGTCCAAGATTTCCATTTTTTACTCCGTTGCCTGTACTTATGCAGGTAAGGAAATTATTCCTGCCAAGTTTATTTCTGCTGTCATTAACGTTTGGAAGAGGGTAATCTCAACGTATTTGTGGATCTGTATGGTCCAAACTGGTTGTCTGGCTCTTTTTCTTATGATATTGGTTCTTGTCTGCAACATATTCTCCTTGTTAATGTTTCCTCCCGAAGTAATTGTCTATCCAGCATTGATTCTAGCAGTTGTGTTTGCTGTTTGTTTGGCGCACACTACTATAGTCTGCAATCTGGCCACTGTCATCTCTGTTCTAGAGGAAGTGTCAGGTCCACAAGCATTGTTTAGATCAGTCTTCCTGATTAGGGGGCAGACTCATGTTGGTCTCTTGATATTTCTGGGCTCCACAATTGGGATGACATTTGTTGAAGGGTTGTTTGAACATAGAGTAAAGACACTTAGTTATGGGGATGGATCATCTAGATTATGGGAGGGACCATTGTTGGTGATCATGTATTCTTTTGTAGTGCTGGTTGATTCCATGATGAGCGCTGTCTTTTACTTCACTTGCCGATCTTCCAGCATAGAATTGATGGATGAGGAGGAGCACAACATAACAGAACCAGACATCTAATCTCTTGGGCTGTTCCCAGTTCATGACTGGTGGTTTTATCCAACCTAGTCATCTTACCTTGAGCAGATCTGTTTTTTGATAGCAAGTTGATATGTTGGTCAGTATCTGTTACTAATTGGAACTCTGTGGACAAGGCTGGCGGTGAGGAACATCTGGTATGTATACAGAGGTCTTGTTCATAAATACTCTTCTCAATTTTTTTGTTCACATTTCATTTTGTTCATTTTTAAAGAGGCTGATTTTGACGTTTGTATGGATTCCGGCCAACCGTGTGGACTGAGTGAACATGAATCCCCCTGTGATTTTCAAGTTTCTTCATTGGCTGTCATTTGAGTTTACGATGGCTAAATTTGAAAAGGGAGAAAAAAAACTGAAAATTTATATATTTTGGAGTTAGGAATGAGTTGGATCTGTAGATGAAGATACCACTCATTTAGTATTGGTATTTCTGAAGTTTTGTAGTAAATTAGAGTTTGAATTTTGTGTGTGGATATACTTACGAGGCATGTCTGTAATCTCATTATCTTCTTTTTATATGGAAATATATAGTATAATGAAAGTTTTATTATCTTATCTTGTTTGAGATGGGGAGATTCTTTGTTCTTAATTCCTCACATTTATGGATATTTGCTATTACGTGGAGATCCTTCAAGCATTGCTATCTATTTAACTAATTATATCAAGCATGATCATTTTCACTTCATTTGTACCAGTTATCTCTTCTTTTTTTTAATGTTCTAATCAATTGTTTAAAAAAGTTATGTAATAAACTGTGAAAATTTATTAGGTGAGTGACGTGAACCAAGGATTATAATGTGTTTGATATTAGACTCACATGATATATGTTTCAGTTTAGTTTTTTTACGTTTTACATGGGAAGCAATTTTTAGGAAAACAAATCTGGGATTATTACTTGAAAGCTTGTTTTATTTAAGGCCATGAAGAAGCAGTTGCATATGAAGGAAAGGAAACTAATTGCTTGTAGGTAATGTATATCAAACAGTTTGGTCAATAATATATAACCAAATGACTGTAGGCATAACAAAAATAGAAGAGGGGTGATTTGTTGTTTGACCTTACCTAATGAATTTATTATTTGTTAGTTGTTAGCATTGATATCAAAATTTCATAACTACCATTTACTTGTTTTTTTGTGTTACATGTTCGTATCTTAATTGGGTATTACAGCCACACTTTACCCAAAACCATATAGTTGGTTTGTTTTCAAAATTGAAGTTGACTGTATCGGATAAATTTTTACGGTAATCATTAGATTTAACGATGTGCAGGGTTCAAATATATTTAAAAATTTGGAATTTGGACTAGACCCGGTAAGCATGCAGTGAAGTTTCCTTGAAGTCGACTCTAAAATGACTTAGAGTCATTTATATCAAATTTTTAATTTGACAAACAAGAGGATGTATCAAATTAAAAAATATTGTTCTTTTTGACATTTAAAATTGATAAAAATATTATTTATATTACTTTAATTTAATGCTTTAACTAAATTAAAAGGACTGTAATATATCTTCAAAAATTTTTTACCGGACTCCACCGGGGTGGGGAAGATTTGGAGAGTCAATCCCCCGGAGACCTGGGAAGATTTGGAGAGTCAATGATAAAATGAATTAATAATTGGACTTATGAAGCAATTAAGTGAAGTCAATTCGAAGAGTTATTGAAATAAAAAATTAATTTTTGAAGTATTAAAAGTCAAAATTTTACATTATTATTTTATATTAATCCACACAAAAGCATGCAAATTATTATTTGAGCTTTTTATTAGAAAAGGTGACAAGTGTTTTTTGATATTCCCGTAGGAAATTTTAATATAATTACCATAAAGGGAAAAATAATATGAATTGTCTTTAAGGGTGGATTTGATGCAATTTTTTTCTCAAAATAATATCACCTTGCCCATGGTTGATGATGGCCAAGCCAGGGAGGAGGCATGGGGTGGCCAAATCTGATTGCCTCAAATCCTGTCGCCTTATTTTGGAAGGTTGAATTTGGGCGCCTTTAACCATATTTAACCTCTCGATGTCATATCCAATTACGGGGAGGCTAGATTTAGTAGCATCTGATTGACAGAAGCATTTAGACATTATTTTTTAAAAAAATTAGATTTGGCCAATGGTGGTGATATAAAAGATTTTTATCATTTTTTAGATAAAAAACTCTTAATATAATATTTTTTAATATCAAACTTCACGATATTGGAGTCTTCGCTGAGCTCAAATCAGTGAGCCAAGTTGACTCGCCGAGTTTAAGAAAATAATATCTAGTTTTTGCCAAACATTAATGGTGATTCTACCTTTTTTCTTTTTTCTTTTTTCCAATGCTGATTTTATTGACCGATTCTCCTTTTATAATTTATTATCATCACAGTAGCGTTTGACACTTGACGAATTCAAGAGAATACTTGAAGAATTACAATAATGGGATTAAGTTCACTACAATTGGAAGCCTCTTCCCACCTGCTTTTATTCTTTTCTCATTTATGTTATGTTAAATATTGGGGAAAGAAAAAGAAATAGGTCGCTAATAGCTTTCACTACTGAGTTTATTGTGAAATTTTTTGCTTTCTTTGTCCAAGCTCAACCCTAATATCAACTTCAAGGCGTTTTTATTTTATTCAATTGGGATTTTGGTGACGATGACTTTTTTCTTTTTTATCAAGCATCCATTCAAAATATCATGTTGTTTGCGGATATAATTATAATAATGCCAATATTCTTTTTATACAACTCATTTATCAGTGCGAATATTTAAAACAAGGAAATTCCGCGTACAGAGCAGTTGGGTGGTAATAGGAAATAAACAATATTATCATACCATTATAGTGTTTAAAATAATATTTCGATTAAAACCATGTTCTCTCAATTACCAGCTGCTGGACAGAGCAGTATTAACATATTATCAAGTTGTGTGTTGGAGGCTTAGATTATTGTTGACCAAACATGGGAATGAAAAGTCTAGCATTAATTTGACACCAATAAAATCGTTTTAATTAGAATCATATTGCAACATTAGTAGGCTCCAAACCCATTTAATCACAGACATCTTCGACGAAATGAAATACCAATTATATAGCAACTGGTGATCAGAGCATTTATATTCTAGAGCTCTTCTTTGGAGCTGCTATCACTGGGCAATTTGATCTGAGGGATGAGGAGGAACTTGACGGTGCTCGCACAAACGGAAGTCCTCGGTTGTGGGCAGTTAATGAAGTTGGTCGCAGTCGAATCAACACACAGACGGATGTTCCTCACAATTGAGCTCTGGGTAGATCCACAGTGCACCACTGCACTGCTCTGCAACCCTAGTACTTGGTTTATTGCATTCTCAACATCTACCAGATTGTAGCTGGCGTCCATGGACGGATTTATACCTTATCAATTCGTACATCAAGATATGTTACCTTTGTAGCCATGCATATATAATCGAAGATGATTAATAGTTCAAAATTAAGCTCGAGAATCAGACAATAATTATCCAAATGTATGGTATATGTGGTGGGCGTGAAGTTATACCTCTGTTTGCAAGGATGGAAAGCAAGTTGGCTGAGCTCCTCAAGGCCAAGGCCCTGGTGAAGTAATCTACTTGAGAGAGGCCAGTACACACACCATTGCTATTCCACATGTTTTCCCAGTCCCTGGAGCCTATATCGCTTGGGCATGAGAGGCTGGGCCAGTACTTCTTCAAATCCCCAAGCTGGGGTTGAAGCTGCCATATATATGATTATGGCAACAACCCATTAGTGAAAATTAATTGAATTCCAGAACTAATCACAAGTTTGTAAAATTGTTGCATGATTAAAGCTTTAGAGTTGCATGATTGAAATTGTTGCATGTTAAAGAACCGAGAATTGAGAGTTGAAGCCAGGGAGAAAAAATCGTAAGAGTTGAAACAAAATCAGAAGAAATTTTTTACGGTACCGCGTTGTTGGAGAAACTGGTGGAGCTACACTCGGGCTCGGCACCAGTGCCATTGGAACGAGCAAGAAACTCTATCAAGAACTCATCTTGAAGGGGAAACGATGAAGGGAAACAGCACTCACCCTTGGAGCAAAGCCCTCCTGGCCACTGCAATATATATTTCAATCCAAGTAAAAATCAATTAGGCCCATCAACGGGTACTTCATTCAGCAGATGAGGTGAGATATATTAATCATAAGTAGCTATATATAGAGTACCCTGAGATAAAGAAGAAAATGTTCCTGCGCTTGAACGCATGTAAGGGAGAGGATGGCAGCCAGAAAAACAAAAGCAAAAATGGGGGAGGCCATGCTCAACCAAATGAGAAGATCAAAGCTGCAGAATGGTTTTGAATGGAAGAGAGCGAGGCAATTAATATTTGTTGTAAGTTGTGAGTTGTATGAAGCGAAGTCATGATATTCATGGTATATATAGAGAAAAGTTCGGTCCACGCGGTCTATTACGCATACAAAGACACAACGTTGATGAATATAATTCTCTAGATTTAACTATTACCAAGTTGGCAGAGGAACAATACATTAATGATAAATACATTTGCATGGAAATATCGTTAATACTGGGGTAAGTAGCCGCCACGCTAGCTATCTCTTTCTAAATTAAAGTACTGACAATACTGAGTTTGTAGTCATATAGAAAGTATTGCATTCATGAACACTGACGAATTACAAGCACATGGGATAAGAAAGCAAGTGGGGTGGATGAGGTGCATTTGTGTACATGATTCCACATATTTTTGGCCTCCAGTAAGGCCTTTGTCTATCATGTTTCAACTTTGTTACTTCCACTCTCGAAGAGCTAGTGTTGAAAACGTGATGAAAGAGAGGAAGGTGTAATTTTCAAGAGGTCCCCTGTATTCTAGGTCGCCAGAATGGACTCGAGCCTTCAGATTTTTAGACCTGCGCCCCCTGGTATAATCAATTTGTGGACATACAGTAATACACTTTGTTTTGGGGACGTTATTTTGTATTTATAAGATAAATTGTTGACAAGTACGCTAGATTTAGGCGTTCAGCACGAGTGAGCCTAGTTTTTCATCATGCTTATATTTCTTCCTGAAACAAATCAATTACAGTGACTAATACGATGATAATGTTACAATGACGAAAATGAAGAAAATGTTGGGTTAATTTTCCTTATTTCCGTCGCGGAAGAGGTAGGCGTATACGGGTATAAGTTAAGTGGAAAATAAAAAAATTTATTCCCCGGACGGTCTTTTAGGTAAAAAAGAAGTTCTTGACACTTATTTCAAAACACTTACTTTGAAAACTCTTTGAGCCAAACAATAGTATCACATCCATTGTGGACCTTGGTGTTTGTATATTATCGATTGGCCGTCGTGATGCCAGAGCTAGTTTTGGATTAAAGAATTTGGCACAATTGTTTACACTTGAAAAAAAATTTATAAGATCATGTGGTTTTCTTCAATTATTTACACTTGGAGATAAAATTTGTGGATCTTTTGTGGCTTTATTAAAGTGCAAATGTAGGTTTGAGGCAAAATAAATATCACATCGAAAAGACCTTTTGGAATATAATGTTATTCAATTGTGGCAAAGTAAATATGGGGATTTTTTAATTTTATTTGTATTTCATGTATAATTAATCTCACATTTAATATTATTAAAATAAGATCTCATTTATTAGAGAGGATGTTGCATAAATCTTTAACTTGAATTATTATTTTAAAGAGATAGACTTATGTTCAGGTCGTTCAAAAGGGTGCTTCAAATTGTGCTAGTTATAAATTATTATTTTTATTTTACTCTCTTTTAACACGGGTTATATTCATTGTTGCATTGCTTTAATTATTTTTTAGGTGTATTTTTTTTAATAAAAAAAGATCTTTGTATAATTTTTTACCCTGAAAAATTAATGCACGTATTCTTTCCTCCAAAATTATAACCAAAAATTTGCAACTATCAAAAATTGAATTGCAACAACCTTACTCACCTTCATACAGCATAAAGATTAAATTGATACTTCTTATTTCATTCAACATCAAATAATGTACATTGATTAATAAGGTAATAAAAGCTACAAACAGCGCAATATGATACACAGCCTCTCGACGCACCTAATCTACACTACGTGGTTTATATCTTGAGTTCATAGTTGAAGCTAGCTTCCGTGACGGATTCAATAAGTTGAGGGATGGGGAGGAAGTTGACGGTGCTGGCATAAACGGAGGCCCTCTGCTGAGGGCAGTTGATGAAGTTGGTAGCAGTCGAATCGACGCAGAGACGAATGTTCCTCACGATTGAGTTCTGGGTGGATCCACAGTGCACCACTGCACTGCTCAGCACCCCAAGCCCTTCGTTTATGACAATCTCTACATCTGCCAGATTGTAGCTGGCCTCCATAGATGGTTCTATACCTGTGATCAATTTGTAGCACGCCAAGTTATGCATGATTTTGCTATTATCTATCATACCATGGAAACGATATATATTGTTCAAATAAAAAAACATGGGATTAATCGGAAGCTGCTGTAGTACATTGAGTATGTTTACCTTGTTTGATAGGATGGAAAGCAGGTTGGCACTGCTCCTCAAGATCAAGGCTCTGGAGAAGTAATCAACTTGAGAGAGGCCGCTACAAACACCATTGGAATCCCACATGTTCTCCCGATCTCTGAGGCCTATGTCGCTTGGGGAGGGGAGGCTGGGCTAGTACTTCTTCAGATCCCCTAGGAGGGGTTGAAGCTGCCATGTCATAACAGCAACGCATAAGCGAAAATTAGTTTGATTTTAGTACTGGTGACAAGTTTGTAATATTGTTTAATGCTTTTATATAGAAGTTGTTGAGAACTAATTAGTTGAAGCAAAATCTAAGAAATTTATGGTACCGTGTTATAGAAGAAACGTGTGGTGCTACACTCGGGAACGGTACCAGTGCCGTTGGTACGAGCAAGAAACTCTATCAAGAACTCATCTTGAAGGGGAAATGATGAAGGGAAGCAGCACTCACCCTTGGAGCAAAGCCCTCCTGGCCACTGCAATATTATATCAATCCAACGGAAATATCAATTGGGCCTATCAACGAGTTCATGCAGCAGATGCGAATCATAAGTAGCTATGCTATAGTTGAGTACCCTGAGATAAAGAAGAAAATGTTCCTGGGCTTGTATGTATGCAAGGGAGAGGGTGGCAGCCAGAAAAGAAAAGCAAAAATGGGAGAGGTCATGTTCAATCAAATGAGAAGAAGAAAGCAGAAATGGGTGTTGAATAAATGGGAGCGAGAGAGACAGAGAGGCTAAGATTGTCGTATGAATGGTATTAGCAGAAGTAAATAAACAGTTGGAAGTGAAAGTTTATGATTCATTAAATTATTGTAAAGGGTAGAAAAATAATTGTGATAGTCTTTTACATTTGGCGTAGAATGATCATTGTACATAAACATTGACACTCAATAATGAAAAGCTATAGATCATTTCGTAAAGTTCAGCAAAGCAAAGTCATGTTATTCATTCATGGTATATAGAGAGAAAAGTGTTAATGGTCGACATGATTCTTCGACCCAAACATCATAAGAAGAAGATAACGGCACAATTCTCTAGGTCATTACAGGGAAAAGTCTTCGTCCACACGCTTGGAAAAAAGAAAGCATCGATAACATAATTTGTCTCTAGATTAATAGAGTAATAGTATATTAATGATGCATGCATTTACATGGAAGGTGCTTTACCCGGCCGCCACAATACGCTCTTTTTTCTATAGTAAAATATATAATGTAATACTGATTAGTGAATAAAATATATTCCGCTGACATCAAGTATGTCGAAAGAAGGGGTGTAAACGAGCTGTGGATATTTTTGAATTTAACGTAATTTTTAACAAATATGTTTGAGTATATTTGAGCATATTTAAACTTGTTTGAGTGTTTGACAAACTTTAATGTAATATAAATTGAGATGAACTTATCTAAAATTCATAGTATTTAGACTTGGTCCGTGTTCAGCTTGTTATATTTTCGAGTCGAACAAATATTAGTATTTGACTCGTACTCGACTTATATAAAATTAAAAATTTCTTTTTAATACTATATAAGTTCAATATAACCTCAATAATATTAACGAGCCAAATATTTTTTTGAATTTGAACACATAAAATTCGAGTTTTGAGCTAAGATGAGCCAAACACTTTTTAGCTCAAACTATGTTTGTTGTTCAATAAATTATTTATTTAGAGTTGAGTATTTTTTAATGTGTTTATAGAAACACGTTCGCTGATGAGGCACACAAACGTGTAGTGTGACTTTCTGAAAAAAAAACAGTGAATTTTTTTCGGGTTTGACATTTTTTTCAGGGTACTTATCTTGTTTCACTTCTTCACTCTTTTCCTCTATTTCATGATTATTGTACTTGTTAGGTGTTTGATCTTTCATATCATTAAGTAATTTGTCAGCGAAGAGTAATTTGTGCGTATATATTTTTCTTCATTTGATAAAGACCATACGCGTTTCATACATTGAAGACGGTTCCTTAATTGAAGAAGCTTTAATTTTAATTTAAATAAGATATTAATGCTGAGATAGAACCTTCTTAAATAAAATCTTTTGGCTGCTCGTAATAAAATCAAGAATTAATATATATATTGTAGGCCGTGAGTCGCTGTGTTGCCTATTCAAACCGATTCATGAAATGAACCATTTTTACTTCGACCGATAGAAAGCCCGATTCGGCTTTTCGTGTAACTAAATAATATATAATTATAGTTTTCCAAGTTGCAACTATCAAATAAATAAACTCACACGACATATATAAATAAACAAAATAATAATTTTTTTCCATTCAACATCCAAATTCTAATACACTACCTTGAAGAAAAAAAGGGTACAAACTCCCACAAGCACAAACTTAACGATTTTCACATATTATATGTCTCTTTAATTAGAGTTCATCATTGGAGCTAGTTTCTGTGACCGGAGGGATGGTAAGGAACTTGACAGTGCTGGCACAAACGGAGGGGATCTGTTGAGGGCAGTTGATGAAGTTGGTAGCAGTCGAATCGACGCAGAGACGGACGTTCCTCACGATGGAGTTCTGGATGGATCCACAGTGCACCGATGCACTGCTCTGCACCCTCAAGCCCTCCGTTTATTGCATTCTCTACATCTGCCAGATTGTAGCTGGCCTCCATCGATGGTTTTATACCTGCAATCAATTTGTAGTACGCCAAGTTATACATGATATGCTATTATCTATCATACCATAGAAACTACTATAGTTAGAAAGAATGGGATTAATCGGAAGCTGTAGTACATGGAGTTGCTATATTTTACCTTTGTTTGCAAGGATGGAAAGCAAGTTGGCCGAGTTCCTCAAAGTCAAGGCCCTGGTGAAGTAATCTGCTTGGGAGAGACCAGTGCAAACACCATTGCTATCCCACATGTTTTTCCAGTCTCTGAAGCCTTCGTCACTTGGACATGAGAGGCTCGGCCAGTACTTCTGCAGATTCCCTAGCAGTGGTTGACCCACCTGGTGCACCGAATTGCAACTCGTGAGTTTACGTTGTAATACAATATTTGGTCACAAAAAAATAAAATAAAAGGACTCATATATGCTAATATTAAAATTTTCATAATTGTTCAAGAGATCAATGATAGTGAAGCTTGATTATATTTCAGATGATATCAGAACCAAAAGAAAACAATATGGTGAGTTGTACCGCGTTGTAAAAGAAATTTGTGGAGCTACACTGGGGCAGGGTGCCAGTGCCATTTGAACGGGCAAGAAACTCTATTAGGAACTCATCTTGACGGGGAAATGTTGATGGGAAACAACACTCACCCTTGGAGCAAATCCCTCCCGGCCACTGCAAAACATAATCATCCAAATTCAGAAGACGAGCATAAGTAGTAAAAGCATATTCATATATAACTCTGCGATCAAGTAAATATATTCATAATTACCCTGAGATAGAGAACAAAATGTTCTTGAGCTTGGATGCATGCGAGGGAGAGGAACATGGAAATGAGAAGAATACTGGCGCTATTGCGAGCAGCCTGCATCATGTCGAAAAGTGATATCGGAGATGAAGTTGTATGCTAAAAGAGATCTAGGTGATGGTGAACGAAGAACAAATGAATTAAGAAAGGCCATGATCACAATGACGGTACTTATAGAGAAACATCTTCTATACATCTTATCTTAGTCAATGAATGAATTATCTACTCTATTGAACGAGTCAGACTCCCTGCAAAGTCAAACAAGACTTGTCAATCAATTAGCAGCGCTCGGTTCATAATTAACCTCATCTCAATGGTAATAGCTTAGATGTTTCGTAAGCTAGGGGGTTAGAGCATAGGACGTAACTGCTGACATGTTTTTTTAATTAAATCCCACATGGGTATTTTAATATCATGTTCATAAAGAAATCCTTGCATCTTGTTGAACAAGTGGCAATTTTTCCTACACCAACTTCTACAATATTAAGACGTGCTGACAAATGAAGGATTAATATTAATGAGGAGGTGGGCATGATGGAAACAGATAAGATAAAGAAAGTGAAGAAGGCAAATTAGGTGGGACTGTGGAAATGTACTTGGTTTTGGGCATACAGCCATCGTTTACTATATATGCGTGTGACGTTTGTTGCCTTGTTCGTGAACGGAATCGGAGGTAGCAAGAAATTAGGCTGATTATTATTTGTGCAGCAGCTGGTTTTGCTATGCTCGTTTCTTTTATTTGAGAAGTTAGCGTGTTATGCTTGCTTTTTTATCTCCTTCCGAAGGCCTTATTTTTTATACGAGGCCCACTTTCCACGAAGAAAATTATAATGTCAGTACTGTTAAGGATTGCCGAGCCCTTCTAGAGAGTGACGGCTTATTCATCGTTAATTGACGTTTAGTGGCGTTTAGCTTTTTTTCGTCACGGCAACAGACTTTATAGAAGGAAAAAACCAGGTATACATATACGCCTAAGTAATAGTCATTTGTGGAGGATCTTTCTGATTACAGTTAAGCTCGTGATCATATAGTTTTATTCTTTAGTGGGCTTTCCTCGCCGATTGGCCGAGCCCACAAGCCCATTATTTTTTTTATCCATTCGTAGTCTATTTATAAGCTTTCTTTCTTAACGATGTAACTTAAATTATTCTTTCAAAATATATAATTTAATAAACGAACAAGCTAAATATTAGCTGCTGGTGATCTAAAGAAGATCAAAAATTTTTAAAATTTTAAAATTATATAGTTGTAGTTATTTTTTTGATATAGACAAAAATATTCTTATCATCCAACTCTACTTGTAATCCAACGGATAATGTTAAAGTCAGCAGCATCTCATAACATATCATCCACTAAAATAGGGATTAGGTTGGCTAATTAATTTGGTCGTCGCCTTGTCAGACGACTTCTACCCAGATCTTGTAAAAAGACTTGATAAATATGCTGTGAAAAAAAGTGCGGCATTTTAAACGAATTCTAACATCTAAGTCATACAAGTAAAGAGATACATTTATTGATAGAAAAAAATGAACAGTGGTTGACCACCCAGTGTTTTCGTTCCAATTTTAAAGGATGCACATAGAGACTCACAAATTATTTTTGTGGGTTTAGTCAATATTTAATAATTTTAAAGCCAATTTTCAAAATAATGCGGAATTAGTTCCTCAAATCGTAACAGCTTGAAAAAATGGAAGAAATAACCAATCCTGTGGGAGACTTTTCCCTCAGCCAAATACAAACCTTTTTGTAAAAAATAAATATAATTTGGTTCGAAAAAATAAATAATAAGTGTCACCCAATCAAAACGTTACTTAATCTCTTTGAATTAAAAATATATATAGATCAACACGCCACCTGTTAGTGCAAAGATATGCTCCATTAATTATATCAAAGTAAGTTTATAAGATTTAATCACAGAATATAAGATTTAATTACATATTTATCTCATACATGGAAATAACAAGCAGTAATGGTACTTATATCTTTAACCTCAAAACAGTGAGTTTTTTATGTAGATCTGCATCCAAAAAAGAATTTTAGATTTGAAGTGAAGTTTAATGCCAAAATTTAAAATACCGTAGTCGCAAATTTTTTCCCCCAATCTAACACAGTGACAAGATTTATTGAAGCTAATTAGCAAACTATTGATCCATTTGATTTATTCATCATATAAGACTAAACCATGCATACATTCTTGCATATCCTTCAAAACGTCTTAGCTGTGAAATTCTCAGCCTGGTAAGCCGTTGTTGTTGCTGTTTGGAAGTGACACAAAACCATTGCCAGCGCTCTTCTTTCCGATGTACTGCTCCACTGCCCGCGCCACCGTGCCCAAGTCGTTGACGGTGGCCATCGACTCATTCGCAGCAAACTGGAGCTTGATCTCGTACAGGACGGTGGATTTGACGGTGCACTGGTTAGGACCCTTATCAATAATCTTGAACGTAGTCCGGAAGGAGATGTAACCAAAGTCTAGCACCCCTCCTTGGATCAAATTCACTTCTTTGATCATCTGTTCATGGTCCAAAACTCCCACCCTCTCTTTATACCAATCATATGCACTCCCTGCCAAAACTCAATTCGCAACACCAACAATTAAAACTTAAGTATAGAGGTGACGTGAAAAATTGATCAGGGATAACCAATTACTTGGTCCATATCATAGAAAACCCCAAAAAATATTTATATATGTTTGTAAGGGGGTGGGGGAGAGTCATGTTAAGGTAAATTTTAAGCGATTAAATGGATTACCCGGCAGATAATAGACATCGAAAGTGGTGCCAACGGATCCATCTCCGGTGATTACGATGTCTTTGAGGAAATCTGGCATGGTCTTCATGAGCTTGGGCAGCTCAAAGAGTGCTGTAGACTTGCCATACTTCTGAAGCTGGGTAAGAAATATCATTCTCATTGGTCTTCTTCCCACGTTTCATCTTCTTAATTACCCACAGCTCGCTAGCTGGTCAATTAGCTTCCCTTTCTATCTGATCAGTTTTTTCATGCCGGCCTGTAATTTATAGCTAGAGCTGTAAGAGATGGACTGGCGGCCATTTGTAATATTTTGAATGTATGTTTCTATGTTCAAACATGATAGGCGCTCTTTTATGTTGGAGTGATATTCTAAGCACTAGAGGGTTCGTCATCCCTTATTTTTTGTGTTGGATACAAAAGTAAACGAGGAAGATACAATGTTACTGGGGTCTGGGACAAATATTGATGCTATAGTTGAGACTTTCGACTTTGTAGTTCGTTTCTGTGCATGCATATTTTATATCATTTCAGTGCTTTTTTTCTAAATACATGATAACAACGGTCTCATGGGCAGGTTCGAAACTCGGGTATAGTTTGTCAATCCCAGACTGGAAGACTTGAAATTAGCCAACCAATTGCAGATTATATATCATATCCAGGTTGTGGCAGGCGGCAGGTTTCAATAAGGCAGTCTATATTTCGAAGTGATCGGCTTGAGTATTGATCTTCGTTATCATGAAAAGATATGGTTAATGAGGCCGAAGTAGTCATTCAAAGCTAGTTCTATAATAAATGAATATATCTAACCAATGAATTTGATCAGTATTAGCTGACTAATCGTTTTTCAAATCAATAATCATCCTCTTGTGGAGGGGGATGGCAATGGCCATGAACGCAATTATATGTTTATATATGGTACTTACGATATTAAATATATTCGCATGAAATGACGTCCTAAGTCGTTTTCTTTATTATCTGTAAATAAACAAGATATGAGATCACAACCAAATAGAATTAACATGTTTGAATAATAACTCTGATTATTATACTTGTCTTTGCAAGGCAAAACTCTCGTCAAATACGAACTGCAAAATGAGGGGATTAACGTCATTGCTGATCCTCGTTATTTAAAAGTATCACCATCAACATGACAATCCCCCAGCCATTCAACTAAATTCAAACAAATGAGTACTTCTAACTCATTGGAAAGCTGCTATATTATCACAATCCCGGCCGGAAGCATTTATATATATCAAAACCCATGAGATCTATTCTCCATATATTTGGCCTTGAAGCTATAGCAACTTGTCTACAATATGGATTGATGGGGAGCTGACCTTGTCTGTTGAAACGACCCATTTCATTTTGGTGTTTCTAGAACAAAACTGACTTGTATATTCGTCATCTCTATGGCAGCAACCATCATCAAAATTCATGGAATAACTAGCAATGTCATAGCGAAAGGTGAGCTGCTTGGAGGAGGAAGCTGCTGCAACAAGACTCTTCCCTCTTTTGAGTATTTTTCTTACAAGGTATTGCCATCTCCTGCGGCTTCTGGTGCCTGGATCAAGATGCTGGAACTTTGAGAGGTGATTGGTGGGAAGGCTAAAGCAAGATGCAGGGCTGGAGGTGAAGCAGCAAGATTGATGAAACTTCTTGTGGGTTTCCATAGCGGAGTGATTTTGTGGCATATAGTTTGGTGTGGGTGAGAACTTAGATACTGAGGAAAGATATGAGACTCATTTTTGTTTGATTTTGAGTCCAACGACTGGGGACAGATCTGCACTTATTTCTTATCTGTACATGACTGATCAGTATTCGCCGCTTATGCACTGCCTGTGCTCTGTTTCATCATGGCTGTTCTGAAAGTAATGACAGTTGTCTACTACTTAACTCTTTCTTAAAAGTTAAAAGTTCAAGGATCTTGTTATTAGATGTCACGGTACTCCCAAAACAATTCTTTCCCCCCAAAAGGCTCAAAACAAATTTCATGAGAACTTTCACTGCCAGACGATACAAAGCGAGTACATTCCCACGCAAAGATGAATCTCACAAGACAAGGATTACCAAAGCTATCCCCATGAAGGACATCAAGTTTCGAAAGAGACTCACACAAACTTATAGTTCAACAGTTGGAGACGAGGTTGGTGCGTGATCAATTATAGGGTTTTGTGGGAGTAGGAAACATCATTGATAATAATTCAACAGGTGAAGAGAATGCATTATTGTGCCAGCCATTGAGCTAGCAGGTGGTGAAACGGCCCATTCCTTGCACCACATCTTCTACTCCTTGGAGATCGCGGACCCAGGACTCACCCTCCTTTATTCGCCCCTTTCGTGTAAGAGACAAGTTGGTAGACGATAAAATAATAGGCCCGCCCAGGCATAGGATTCCTTGTTACATCACATGTTCATGTCGACCCACCTCAATTTTTATATACCTACAGTTTTTGACATCGCAAGTTGTGCACAAAAGGTTGTTGAAAGTGTTAGATCTCACGTATATAATTCAATCCAAATGAATATGCGCATACGCCATTAATGAATGCAATCCGACAAGACTATATATGACCAATATTACGATCAGAAACGTAAACAAGAACACTCGTATCTGAAACGTAAACAAGAACATGTTGCAGTTATCTCCATCATAGGTTCACCTTCTTACTTCCTCTCGTCAATACAGTAAGTCAGAGTGAATCGTCTCCAATGATCAATCTCTACAAAAAAAATACTTCATTACTTGGGAGGGAAAAAAGAACGATAATACTTCATTAATTTAACTCCAAAGATGCTTCCATCAATGTTAAAAACAATGAGCATGTATTCTATAGAAATGATTCCTCACGCCAGACACCTCTTGCACAAAGAAACATTCCTCCACGGCAATATAGGCAAGTATCAGAACAGGGAATGAAGTAATTGGTTCATGTATTAGTTATTATTCTATATAATCGTTGGCTCGTGAAATTGGGGCAGGTCAAATCTCCAACTTCAACAGAGAATGACACTGGCGGGTGCATCCCTCATTCAGCTGACAATAGAGGGAGTGCAAGACCTTCACCTGCTTTGAAGGATGACTATGGCCCAGTCTGTCACTGTCTCTGCATTCACAGAATTACATTTTCATCTGTTCCTTTAAATTAAGGATGATTTTTTTTGTCTCTGAGTTGCAATCAATGATTCAATCCGCTAATAATTTTTTTGGTTATATGACATGGATCCTACATTAGGAATCCCCAACTTTTGGGGTAAAAGGTGGAAGACCATTAGCATCAGTGTCTTAAGCATATATAATAAGAACATGATAAAATATCCCCATAAAAAGCAGAGGCTGTAAACACATAGTTTACCAAAAACCATCTTCCATTTATTAAGATATGAGCTAGTATTATTATGAAACCTAATATTATCTAAACATACTAAAATATCTTCCATTTGTTAAGAGATGAGAACTAATATTAGCTCATTAATCTTGGCACAATAGTTTACCAAAACTCCTGTATGATCCCGTTCCCGACTTTCTCATATGATACCACGGACAGACACCGCATGAACAGGCTCATGTTTCTTTGAACCAACTTAAAAGATGAGGGGAAGAATTATATAGATCATTTGGGACAAGGCCAAGAGCAACATACTCTCATCTTTGGCTCTTATATACTAAGGGAGCCTGCCTCTTCACAAACTCCTTACAATAATCCGCCAAATCCACTTGTACAACTCATGAGCTGCTTCAAAACGCTCCTGCAGCTAGCAAACTATTCAAGGAAAAAACAGATGAAAAAAATTTATGATCTTAAAGGTTAAAATGCCCAACATTACCTTGAAGAAAGCCTACACGAAGTAAAATAATATCATCTTTGTCGACGGAGGAAGTCTCTCATGTCCTGATGTGCCTCTCCTCGAACAATCAGGCACATATCTTTTGAATCTTCCCACAACAATCCACCAATTTCTCTTGCAAAATCACGGGCTGATTCAAAAACCTCCTGCATCTCAAAAATATTCAAGAAGCGCAAGATGGAAAATCTTTTTTCAAATTCAAAAGTTAATTTCCTGAAATTACCTTGGAGGGAAAGTCTACGTAAAGATGTGATGGGACCATCTCGACCCGGTTCAGTTCATTCTCCCACAGCCTAATCTGATTAAGAAAATATATCTTAAAGTTAGGAATGTTGATATCATTTCGGTATAGCTACACAAGCGGATTGTGATCCTTGGAAATCTTTAGCAACACTTGATTTATATATGAATTCTTCCTTACACTCAAAACTATGCCATCAACATTAATACAGAACCCTGCATATATAGCGTACAAAATCCAATTCTATCCCTCACGGCTAGCTTCAGCCAGCCCTTGAAAGTACAAAATAAGGTCAGATTACTTGTTCAAGTTGACTAAATTAGTTGGCCTAACCCTTCCCGACCAAGAATTCACCTGACAGTTGACCAACCTCCTGTTTAAAAATGGTGTTGTTAAAGAAGAGTTGGTCAATTTCAGGGTGTCTTCTGTACTCGTCAAAGTCCAAGTACAAGTTAATAATGCAGACCTGCTGCCTGTGTGCCAAGTACAAATAACGCCATGCATGGTAACGGAAGTTTTTGTGAACCACAAGAACATGCAGTCGCACTAGAGGCCACCTTTTCTTGAATGAGATTAAGTACCATGCTGATCCCTCCAGCAACCGCTACCACCCATCCATGTCATATATGCTGGGGTTCAATAAGATGAACATGAAAAGTCTCAACTGAGAGATGATACCTGATCAGTGACATTCTCTGGGACTGCAGGAATTCTCTCTGCCACACGAGGATGCGCATTTTGCTGAAGGAAAGAAATTATCTGCAGCAAACATAGTAAACAAAAACAAAACCCTAAGCAATATTATTGGTCAATGAAGAAAGCATAAGCATGGCCAATTCTTCAAGTTCAAAAATAAAAATCTACCTGTTCTGCAGTTATACCGTTTTGAAAAGCATTGTACAAACTTTCCTTTGTGATTGCTCCAACAATGAGATTGGGCAACTCATACTCCACTCTGAAATTAATTCTAACTTTGTAAGTAAACTTAAACTGATGCAGGACAAGTTAAAAAACGGCTATAATAAATCAAGAAACCAGAAAACATCTTCAACGCAAATAAGATAACAAAAATCATACTGTTACATTATGCACTTAGTTTCTGATTTGAATGATTGACCGTGTGAAATTTCAGCAAGATATTAACCACAAGTTATTGCAAATTCAAGACCAAGACAAAACTGCTTTTTTTCCGTTTTACCTTCTCATTGTAAAATGGATTGTGGAAGTTCTTTTTTAACATTGTTTTTCTCTTTACAAGTCTATTCAAAGTTTAAACTTGGTATCAATAAGGCAGGATGTTTGAGCAGATCTTCAAGAACGAGACATAAAACCTTGAGTACCAACAAGAAAACAGCAGACACAACTCACTTTGTTTTGACAAAGAACAAAAGAACCCTATATATGAAACATGGTATCACTTTTAACCAATTCCAGGTGGAAATATGGACAATAAACTCAGATATCTACAAACAAATCAGGCTAAGATTCCAATGAGTAGTCCAGAACATTAACATCATAATTAGTAAGGAGTTGCAGTCTACCCCATGGTAGGGATTTTATTTATGCCAGTCATTATCAGGTTATTTTGCACTTTATTTTGAGACTTGTAATGCAAGTGATTGTCGGGTACTTTCGTAATTTTTAGTATCAATACATCTTATAAATTTGTCTAAGTTTAAAGGTGTAGATGATGGGATAGTTAAGTAATTAGTACTGATTGTGACTCCTTTCACTCATGATCGCAAGACACCTTGAGTCCAAATGACACCTTGATTAGGTTAAGTAATACACCTTCCTCAAAGACACCTTGATTTTAAATGATTGCAATGGCTTCATGAACTAAGAAATAAAGCCTTGAGCAGTAGCACTATAGCTTCATAGGTTCTCCAAATATACAAACTAGGTGCATGAAGGATGAGACAATGATTGACCTATATAAGACGATTCATCTCCTACACAAGAAAATGTACATGGTATCCCATTGAAAAAACAGCACTATTTATTGCAGCCATATACCTTGAGAAAAGGCGCAAAATTTCGCTGTGTAATCTTGATGACGAGTAGGCATACATTCTAAAATTTGTTTCCACAACAACAAATCCCTGCATGGGAAATAAAAAATGCCGGGTTACATATAATCAATTACCAAACTTGAGCATATATGTCACTGCATATCGCCTTAAAAAAAAAAAGGTTTACCCTTTAAATGTTTATCTTGAACTAGGAAAATTTAACAATTCTAATACCCATATATTTTTGACAAGACCTTTCATCAAAATCAAGGAAGTCATTTTAAAAAACACAATATAGTGCACCCAGAGCATTAACCTAACATTTATAACCGAGGTATGCTTGTAAACTGATGTGAACCTGTGATCTATAAACAATGCTTTGGAATACAAACTTTGACGACAAGCCAAGTACTCCTTATAATCTCAACCTTCACGACCAGCGGGAGATAAATTTTTATCCTTTCTAGCATTATAACCACGGCTGTTATATATACATACATATATATATATATATATATATATATATATATATATATATACATATATATATGTAGAGAGAGAGACAGAAAGAGAGGCTGGGTAGCATGTGCTTTTATATATATATATGAGAGAGAGAGAGAGAGAGCCGATCTCCTGCCGCGCAGGAAATCGGTTCTCTGCGCCACAATGTTCTGGGCCATCCGATTACAAGGACGGCCTACCCCGGCTCCCGCCCCGGCGCCCGCCACGGCCAGATCTGGCCGCCGCCAGATGCGGGGCGCGGTCGGCCGCGACCAGATCCGGCCGCAACAGGCTGGACCTGGCCGTCCCCCGGCCAGATCTGGTCGGGGGACGGCCAGGTCCAGCCTGTCGCGGCCGGATCTGGCCGGCAGCGGCCCCGACAAGAAAAAAAACTGTGCCGCGGGCGGGCGTCCGCGGCTGGGCGGCGGCGTCCGCGGAGGGGGAGCGAAGAGGAGGGAGGGCAGCAGCGTCCGCGATGGGGCGGTGGCCGCGACAGGGCTGCTGCGGCTGGGCGGCGGCATCCGCAGCGGGGGAGCGAGGAGGGAGGGGGAGGAAGCAAGGAGGGGGAGGGCGGCGGCGGCGGTGTTAGCGGCGGGGCGGTGGCCATGACAGGGCGGCGGCGGCGGCACGTATTAAAAAAATTTTTTTAATAAAAATCTGGGCCGAAGAGCTTGGGGCCCCTTGCTCTTCTTCACTTTACCCATATATATATATATATATATAGAGAGAGAGAGAGAGAGAGAGAGAGAGAGAGAGAGAGAGAGAAAAAGAGAGGCTGGGTAGCATGTGCTGCAGCTCAGTTAAGATGGCTGTGCTTGAGGGTATAACTAAAATAAATACTAAATCTATTAAAGTATGGTTGGCAAAAAAACTATTTCAGTTCCTTCCTCGTCATCTCATATCTACCGCCATCTTCCTTTACCTCATTGGCTACACAATCGAGAAACAATTATGTAACCCATTATGATCGATTTGAATATTCTTGAAACATAGATGGATAATCAAGCTTCTTTTGTATGGTGGAACTCATTATGGAAGATAGGGCAAATATTGCATCTCGCCATCCTGCTCACCACCTCTGTAAAATCCTAAGTAACGCTTTCAACATTCCCGGCGAGGATTGACATCCTCCTAAAGGCCACTTTTCTTGTTGGCCGGAGTTTGGAAGGGGCCTTGAGTATAGTTAAAATAAATTTTAGCGTGAATATCATTTTTTTTGCCTGTGAAGGAATTCAAAAATAGACATCAATTTTGGGCATCCAATAGTGACGACAAAAGCAAGATCATATCAAAGGAAATGATTTGACGACAGAAATAATATAGATACCTACAGTAATGATTAGCTTTAAGTTAGATAGCTAGTGTTGAAGATCCTAGTTAAATGGGGCTATAAAATATGAAGAAGGGAACACATTTCTTTCATCTATGGAAACCGCCTAAATGTTCAGCATTTTCTGATTAGTAACTCTTTTTACTCATTCATATCTACCTATTCATATAGTCAATCATGATCAAATGTAGAATCCTTGATGATGAATTTCGTCTATAATGCCAGGGAATTCAACATGATGAGTTCCCAAACTTGGGAGATCTTTTTGATTCACTACCCAACCCAAATTCGATTTCAATGGCTCTAAGTTCCATCATAGATAAACAGAGAGAAGATAATGAGAACTCATAAAAAAATAAAAAGCCTAAGAACCAGATCGCCGATCAAGGGCGGAATGGTTGTGATTTAGAAGGCGGGAAAAGAAGACTTGAGCTTCTTATCATCATGGCAAAAGAAATGGAACAGAAAGTAGCAAAGCTATAAGGGGGCAACCTAAGATTTTACAGAGTCCACATCATTAATAAGAGGATGAAAAATCCTAGCCATCTAATCGTTATCTTTAGGCACTTTATGAACTCAAGCACAACCAACTTAGTTGTGCTGAAGCACATAATCCTTTCCCCTAATATATACATATTGGAAAATTTTCCTAAGCAAGGGGCATGAAAACTTTCCTGCCCCAAACTCTAATATGGGTCGTCCTTGTAATTGAATGCCTAGATTTGATTAAAAAAAAAACTTCTCACCCCCTGTTGCCCTCTGCCACTGCCCGTGACAACTCCCTCCCCCACGGACTCTCCACCCAGATTAGAGTTTGGGGCGGGAAACTTTTCCTACCCTAGATAAACTTTTCCGATATATATATATATATATATATATATATATATGGGGTTGGGTAACCTGGGGCGACCCCAGAAATTTTTCTAGGGTCGCCCCGAATCTGGACCGTCCGATCATAAGGACGGTCCAGATCTCTTCCTCTCAAAACCCTAACCCCTCCCCTCCTCCCATGCGCCGCCGCCGCCGTCACCGCCACCGCGAGACCCCGCCCCTCGCCGCCACCGTCCGCGGGCGTGGGCGCAGCAAGGAGGAACGGCGGCGACACGTCAGGTATATATATATATATAAAAGAATTGGCCGAGGCTGGCCGCCAGCGTCCGACACGCCTGCTAGCTGTGTTTTTTTTTAAACAATAGATCTGGGTCGACCTTGTAATCAGACGGCCTAAATGAGAGTTTGGGGCAGGAAATTTTTCCGGCTTTTGGCTCTGATACCAATAATAATGTAATCCAAATATTTTACTATTTGCTACAATACATAATAGTACTTTTGCTGTTCACTACACCTAAATTTTTAATATATAATTACTTCCTTTAACAATATATCTTATCACAAATATTATACAGTGTAATACTATCTAAGCAATATGAAAGTATAATAAATATAAAAGATAGATATACACATAAAAGATAAATAACAATATTAAATATTATATAAAAATATAAAACATAAATAAACCACTACAGTCGTATCCAACTAAATGGGGTATATATATATATATATTAAAAGTAAAGACAAGATTAAAGTATATCAAAACAGTATTATATTAAAACAGTAATAACGGCATATAGTTGCAGAGAGGAACAAGTTTTAGAAGTTCAAACTTATATTTTATTAACTTATTCAAACATTTTTACAATAATCTTGTTCATATACTCATACACTCATATATTTTACAAAACACTCTGAAATAAATTCAAACCACATGTATTTACAATAGATCTGGGACTTACAGATGAGAAGGATGAACTTTGATAGGAAAATGAAAAATTTAGATCTAAGGTCTTAAGAGTGGATGGAAAAGTTGTTTGAAGAATAAATAAGATCAGAAGAGTGGAGGAATTAATAAGACAAAGAGGTAGAGTAGTCCCGATTTTTCCTCCCCACTAAAAAGGAACCCTAAGCCTCTATTTATAGTCGAAGAAAGGAAATTATAACCATAGGTTACCCACAACTGGTAACCAACAAACATGGCATATTAATGATAATGTGGCATGAGGTGACTTGGTATAATGTGATGATGTGGCCAATGACATGGCTAGTGATGTGGCGTTTGGCATGCCTGCTGACATCACTGGTGACTTTGGCAAACAAGGCTGGCAAAACATTAGTTTTGAGTTTTGAGTTTTCTTAACTATATTTGATAAGAAAGCCATCATAAACTAAAGTTTTCCTAAGTAAGAATTTCCCAGGAGAAGCCAATCCAACTGCGTACACGTCAATCTCGGCTCTTGACAACTTACCAGACCTTGGACTCCGTCACTTACCTAAGTATCCTTAATTTACTTTGGCTCTGATACTATTAATAATCTAGATTACTCTAGACTACGTACAAAATTACTTAATCAGCAACTAATCAGAGTTGTCTGCCATATCACCAGTTATGTCAGTAATCATGTCAGATGCCATGTCACCAACCAGGCCACATCATCACATTATACCATATCATCATACCATGTCACCTCATGCCACATCATTAATATGTCACGTCAGCCGATTACCAATTATGGGTAATCTATAGTTCCGATCACATTTCTTCGACTATAAATAGACACTCGGGGCTCTTCTTTGGAGAGGAAGAAAAATCGGGACTATTCTGCTTCTCTGTCTTATTAGTTCCTCCACTCTTCTGATCTTATCTATTCTTCAAACCTCTTTTCCATCTACTCCATGATCTTATCTACGTAGTTTCTTCTTTCTTTTCATCCCTTCTTCTTCTCTTTTTCAGCTAAATCTTATCTCTTCTCATCCACTCTTTGGACCCTTAGATCTAAATTTCTCATTTTCCTATCAAAGATCATCTTTCTCATCTGCAAGTCCCAAATCTATTGAAAATAAGTGTGGTTTGAATTTATTTAAGAATATTTTGTAAAATATATAAGTATATGAGTATATGAACAAGATTATTGTAAAAAGGTTTGAATAAGTTAATAAAATATAAGTTTGAACTTCTGAAACTTGTTCACCTCTTAGAACTATATGCCTTGAATACTGTTTTAATACAATACTGCTTTGATATACTTTAATACTGTCTTTACTTTTAATATATATATATATATATACCCTATTTGGTTAGATATGACTGTGGTGGTTTGTTTATGTTTTATATTTTTATACAATATTTAATATTGTTATTTATCTTTTATGTGTATATCTATCTTTTATATATATATCTGTCTTTTATATTTATTACGCTTTCATATTGCTTAGATAATATTATACTATAATATTTGTGATAAGATACATAATTAAAGAAAGTAATTATATATTAAAAATTAAGGTGTAATGAACAATAAAAGTACTATTATGTATTGTAGCAAATAGTAAAATATTCAGAATACTGTTTATAAGTTGTTGATTAAGTAAGTTTGTCCGTAGTCTAGAATAATCGAGACTATTAGTGTGTGTATATATATATATATATATATATATATATATATGAGGGCAGGTAGCATGAGGGTGCCCTCATACATAGCCCTCACCATGAGGGCACCCTCATACAACCTTTTGCCTATATATATATATAGAGAGAGAGAGAGAGAGTGATGTAGTCTACTATAAGCTGTTTAGCAAGCAACTTACCCATTCTCATCCATGTGATAGACCTCGAGATTTGAAATATGAATCTCAAGGCCCATCACATGAAGGAAAAGTGCATAAGCTATCTGTTTAGCAACTCATACCAAACAAATTCCATATATATATAGCATAACCCTACCATAAACATGTCATTAATGACTAATATACCCTCTAATAACCAACATCAATAACATAAACAATAGAAAATTAAACACCTAAACAACTAGGGTCTTATCTTGGGGAATCTCTTGTGCTTGTGTCCCCTTATATAGATCCTCATTTGCTTAGGGTGTTCAGCCCTTTCAAGATAGGCTTCCTCTTCATTTTCTTCACTAATAGTGGGCTGCAAAGAGAGAATAGGTACTAGAGGAGTGTGTGCGTCATCATAAACCTTTGACTTGGCTAGACGTTTTAAAGGAATGAAGCATGCCCATCAATTTACATTTGAGCCTGACTTGTTAGACACTCAATGTGCAAAATAAACTGCATTGATTATCTGACAATTAAGTCCTTTCACATTGCCTAAATTAAGTATAATCTACAAATAATCAAGATTCACAATCTTGCAAACCATTAAAGGAATCTATTATATCTTCTACCTCTCCTATGCTTCCCTTTTTCCATCCATAAATTATCCGAAACAAGATAGAAAAAGAAATGTCATAACCTGTTTGCGAAATGAGGAATCTGACAGGCTTAATGAAAGATTTGTAGCCAGTTTTGTGGGTATAAACCAACTTTCTTTCCTACCCTGAACAATGCAAGCAAAAATTAGCACACATACTATATTACTATGTATGACACAATCAAGGTGTTATGATTTTTATATTGCTCATTAGTCACCACTAATTTATATGTCCATTTAATAGAAGAGATCACAGTACAACCTGCTGAAGCTTGACTAATCCTAGATCAGCAAGATCCTTGATGGCGCTTTTCTGAACATCAGCCAATGTATTCATGTTGTACGCCTGAAAGAAAAAATTCATATAATAAATTAAAATTAGTTTACACATAACAACTTGAACAAACATAAGATATTGTATATACTAATGATGAGAAAATAAAATAAACATGATCTCAAAACCAATCTATACTGACATTAGATGAAAAGCTCTCTACATATTCCAAAGAACACGAGCTCCTAAAATGCTACTAAAATCGCTTGCAAGAAAATTTCCACAAAACATACTACACTTGAAACCAAATGCCATCTGTGCATGCCTTCATAAAGGAGCAATTTTCACATACCTCACCCAATACATGAAAGCTAAGCTCCAGAAGAAACGAAATTAAATCAGTCGGATCCAACCCTCGATCCTGATTTACATCAATTAATCAAGTCACAAGTAGGATTAATTGAAAATATTTTAAAAAATACAAGAAGCAAACCTGAGCTGAAGAAATATACTCTCGAATTATGTAATCAAAGTTGTGCATTTGTATCCATCAACTGCACAATCGGTTAAATGAGAAATTTAAAATACAGAAAGTAACAAAGCATCAAGTTTCATGCATGAAATGGATCATCGGTAACTGGTCTCCTACGTACCAAAAACTGGAAACCAGTCTCAGTCAACTTTAAAGGTTCATTTTCTCTGCAAATAATAACATTCTTTATCAACTTATACAAATATTTAGTGCTTCTCACACCTTTCATACAATCCATTTCTAGATCTAAAACACGCTAAAAAAAATGACACACCTTGCACTTAGAAGGCCCTTCTGAAAAATCTTGATCATGGAAGAGCTAAAGCCTGTAGATCGTTCTGCTTGACCAGAATTAATGAGTTGAAGCAGAAAACACTGACACAGCATAAATTTCAAGCAATAAATAATAAGTTGAATCAGCAAAAATCATACTAGAGATTGACTACTGCAAAAACCAATTAAAATATCCTGTTCCAAGCTACAATATATATGATTCCAAAGTCAATTTCCAATCACAAGCTACAACATATATGATGTTAATAATAATAGTAAATAATATTGTTAGCAGGTACATCATATATGCCAATTGTGAACCCTGATATGTTTCAAGCCCGAGGTAACAACCTCCCACTGGTTAAGTGCATAAGCCTCTAAATCCTCCAAGCTTGGTAATCTCCCAGTAATAGTAGGAGGCATTGACTCTCTAGGCAACGTGCCACTGCCAACACAAGCATCTTTTATTAAAAACATGCTTCACCCTCACAACTTAATAACAAGACATTTAAATAGCTAAATTGATTTAAAAGAACATCATGCTCATGTATATAAAATTTGCCATGTTTCATAAACATGCAAACTAGATTATTTATTACTAGCTTTGCAACAAAGGACCACTACAATGATACTCAGTCAAAAAATCACCTCAAGCTACATGTCTCATAATTTGGAAAGGTACAAAAAGACAACAATGCTAAAGCATAATTCCACATTGCCTTCTTGGGAGCATTGCATCGGAAAGATGAACCCAATGAATGTAGTCTTGGGCCAAATGCATAAGATTTGAGCATTGACATGGTCTACAATTTGGTGGAGAGGCGAAAAAAGATCCATGCCTGCCTCCATTTATTTGAAATGAGGCGGGAGATGATAATAACAAAATCATGTAAGTTCAGTCGTCAATTTTGTGGTGCACTTCACTGATCAAGATTTCAAACCCATACCATATCAAGTGCACTACAATCAGATCTTAGCACGTGATCACTGATAAGGATTTCTCAGTTACACCACTTTCTATGAATGACCCAGTCACCCAAAATGCTCAAATAATTTTTCATGAAATTATTAATTTCATAGGATAGAGATAGAAACAGCACAATAATATCCAAACACTACAACAGGGAACACAACAAACTCTGTTTTAGACAAAAGGCAAGTGAGATTTCTTTATTACCAGTCCTGCAATGAGGAAAATTGTTTTAATACTTATTGTTCAGACACGTTTTCGTAAGATTTTGGATTGATGAAAGACGTAGAACTGGTTGTAGTGCTAATAAAGGTTTGCAGAGAATGGAAGCTATCCCAAGGTGTCCTTGCCTGGGAGATGATCAAAATAAAATCAACAAGACATCAGAGTTAAGATGAGGCAAGCCTTACAGCTGATTATTTTTCTTGGTGGAAGAAGATGATGTTGATTAATGTTATTTTTCTTGTGTTGACATGCCAAGCTCATGTATACCTTAAGAAGACAGTAATCATTGTCTTACCTTTTCCCAAACCTAATAATCATCTAAATATGCATGGGTGATAGCACCCATTAATTACTGAAATTTAAAAAATGTCATTAAATGAATTTAACGGGTACTGATTAGCTGGTAGTTGATTGGATCTTACAGCATTATTCGTTGTAAGACCTTGCAGCATATTACCACTCTTCATCCAAATCCCAGAAAATCGTGGATAGGGACATCAGGAAACAACATTAATGTAAAAATTCTAACTTACATGAGAACTCCCAATTATAAAAGTTGCTCACAGAAAAGGGGTTGAAAACTCAATATAACTAGAAGATAGTAGGGCTCATACACGTACCCATATACTAGATATATCTGAAGATTACTTTGAAACTTGGGATTTATTCGGTAACAGGTTTCTCGCTTCCTGCATAAATTAGGTGCAAAAGATCAATAAGATCACAACTCTGAAATTAACAGCTGCATGTCACCAGTTTGTCAAAATATACTATGATGGACACTTTCAATGCTCAGCATTTGCACTGTGAAAGAAAGATGAAAAGCAAAAGTACAAAAGGAATCATAAATTTTAAACTGTTTAAGAATTAAAAAAAAAAAAGTGCAGAACATTTATCCAGTCTATATGTTCATAACTTAATACTACTACAGCAAATGCCGGTGGCACTTGACAGAGAAAATACCTCATACCTATCAACAGATTCAAGAAATATTCGTAACTGCAGCAGGCGATCTATTGCAACTTTGTGCTTGGAAAGCCCATCAGCAAGTACCCGTTCTTCCAAAGACTTTGCAGTAACTGGCAGATCTATATATAGCATTTGCAACACATACTTCTTGGCCAAAGGAGGTAAAGATCTGAAATCAAAAGGCAAGTCATATCTTTACCTGAAAACAAGGAAATTTGGCAGTAAAAACAAATCGGCCTATCTCCTATTCTCTTGCACACAAGGACTAGATGAAAACTGTAACAGAAAACAAGAAGCAAAAAAGTTTGTTAATTCATTTGATTAAGATTGATAATCATCAATTCAATTCAATTCATAAGAGCCCACTACTCTTAAGATCGTGTCAATTTTGGCAAAGTAAATAAAGAGTCCATTCAGATGAGCAGAGAAAATTTCCTTTCAATGGGTAGAAGAAGAATAATGCCCGACATCCTAGGATAGAAATCCATTTATCTTCACTCGTCTATGGCAGATTCAGTTTCCAATTCAAGATGATAGCAAACTATAAAGAAAATAAACTGAATGGCATGCATAAAAAGTATCAAAAAATAAAAATAAAAACAAACTACAACATTTAAAAGAATGTAAGACCTGAGTACGGCCTCGCAGATGAAGGAACTGTCATAAATTTTGTCAAGCTTCATGGCCGGCAGTGCTGCCACCATGTCCATAAAATTCTTTGCGACTATCTTCACCTGCGGCATTTTTATTTTTTCTTTTTCGAAGTGGAGCTTTTTCTTTCCCTCCAACCTTCCTTATTTCTTCCCACCACTGTTCAAAAGCCTCAATTTCAGAACAACAACAGGTAGACTTCCAAAAGAACGCGGCCAGTGATAAAGTCAATGTGACATCTCCAACGCACATCAAGATATGAATTAGCACATAACAGAGAAAAAAGACAGACTCTAGATTTTAAAGCAAAACCAAGAAAAGGTCAAGAAGAGGCACATCTCCTTGTAGGTTGGTGACTTGGGAAAAGAAAAAGGCAGTCCAAGGAAGAGTAGAGACTGGGAGGGAGAGATGAGATGTTTGGATGGGGAATCGATCGATGAGCGGACTACGTGAGGGCGTCGGTGTTAGAAGACGAGGCCATACCTGCCGGCGAGGGAAGCAGCTGCACGAACAGTACCGCCGGCGAGGGAGCCGAGAAAGAGAAACACTCCTCCGTTCGTCGGCGGGCCCTCGTTGGCGTTGCCCCGCCGCCTAATTAATACACTCATCATTATTACAATAATAATACACGATTATTATTGAAATCAAATTAATTAATGATACTGTTTTTTTAAAATAACGAAATTCAATCTTTTTTTTTTCAGAGCATTCAAAAGTCTCGAATACGAGCCCATTAGTCAGATAAATACATCGAATTAACTTTTTTACAAAAAAATTTACCTTATTTGAAAGGTGTAGGTCGTGGGATTTAAACCATTTTTGTTTTAAAGAGGTTATTAAATAGCTTTTATAATTAAAAGAAATATTTTTTACCATATAATTAATGTCGGTCTCTTATTTGAATGTGATTTGTACCCCCGCACGGGTCATTTACTCCTCCTTCCCTTCTTCTCATTCATTTTTCACCACAAAACTCCGCATGTTGGCTATAAGCAAACGGGGCAAGTATCCATCTTCACTATTTAGCATTATATTTAATATTTTAAAATTATATGTTATAATAATATAAAAAATTAAGTTTAAATATTAGATTTCGTGATTTAATTTAATGGTAATTTATATTTTATTTACAAGTCAATAATACTTTTAAATGAATAATTTTATTATTTTTTATTCTTACTTAAGTTTGGATTTGGACAACGGATTAGTTTAAATAGGCCAAATTATTTTTTTATAAATGTCAATTTTACTTTTTATTGACTCAATTTATTTTGTATCCAAAAAAAGCTAAAAAGTAAGAAAAATTACTCCATTAATTTGAAAAAAAGAGTTATTAAATCTTTGATAGAAGATAAATTACAAATATTAAATTGAATCATTAATAACAAAACATTGTTCTAATGTTTAATAATAATAACAATAACAATATTATTATTATTCTTATTATTATTAATATTATTAATTTAATGACAATTTATACCAAAAAGAAATAGAATCGATGTAAAGATTTCGAACTCAACCGTGTATCCGCATCGATGCCGTGGCATCCATCGTAGATGGATGGGCGTTCCTAAGGACGTTTCCAGCAAGGCTCACGTAAAAAATTTTCCCTGGGGGAGGGAAGTTGAACTTTTCATAGGCACGCCACTTGCGTCCTCCAAAGTAAAAGAAAAAACAGAGACCTTGTCCCGTCCTTCCTTCTCACCCACGCCACCGTCGACGCCGCCGCCTCCGACGACGCCATGGCCTCCTCCTTCTCATCCTCCTCCAAAGACAAGAAGCCGAGAAGGCCAGCCGGCGGAATCCACACCCTCGCCGACTTGAAAAGCCGGCCCACCGATGACGACAGCGACTCCGACGGCCCCCCCGAGTACTACACCGGCGGGGAGAAGAGGTGATATTTTATTCTTTCTATCTTCCTTTCCCTGCTTTATCCTGTCTCGTCCTGTTGGGTGTAGGTTAGGTTTGGGTGAGCACACAAAATTACAGTTTTGTCTTCCGATCGTTAGGTGTATGAGAAGATTAGGGTTGTGTTCTGCATTCGAATCTTCTTTTGCTTTTTTATGTGTGCGAGGTTCGAATTAGGGACTGTTTGAAGCTATATTGTTAATTTGATGCTGTTAAAATGGTAATGTTGAAATTAGTTGATCTAGTCGTGGGTCTGTCGAGATATAGAGATTCATAAATTTCAACTGATATGATTTAGAATTTGCTGGCAGTTAACTGAGTCAAGTAGTGAATTATTTTCCTTAGGTAGCGGTTCCATTTTAGAAACAGCCAAACGAGAAGGCTTTCAACAGATTTATAGCTTCTAGCTTGAGTGAGATAATAACCTCGTTTACCGCACGCAATATTTATCCATGTTTAGCCTTTCCAGTATAAATCACCTGACTTCATTATAAATTTTGGGTAAATGATTCTTTCTTCTGGTCATGTTCCAACTGAACAAATCTTATTCCTGTAGGAGATGAGGATGATACGGTTTAAAATGTGTACCACTGGTTTTTTCGTTAGAGTTGGTAATAAGAGTTGCATTATTGCCAGAGTGAAAAACTGCTTCTCCTCTAAATTGATGCTGTGATTTAGATTGGAAAAATGTTGACATGGATATCATCGATGCCCAATTTGTCCATGAATCTATGCATTTCTAAATTTTCTGATCCTTCCTGGGATCCCACACATACGCTGTGCTGCACATTTTTTCTTTACATTCCTCGATGGGAATCCATGCTTTATAATTATTTGTTCCCTTATTTCTGAAACATAGCTTATTTCTTTTCTGTTAACCATTGTCATTTTTTTTTATTCTTTGAAAAAGTCTTGTTTTATACATGTTACAGAAAAAATGGAACAACAGTTTCCATATATTCTATGACGGCTCTATCATTTTATCTTGTTACAGGATTAGGGCCTTTAAAATTGTTTGTTCTTTTTTTATTTGGTATAAGCTTTGATAATTTTATGTTGTCGGTTGCTTAGTGGAATGCTCGTCCAAGATCCCTCTAAGGATGGTAGTAATGGCATTGACGCAATCTTTGAACAAGCTAGACAGTTGGGAGCTGTTGAAGGACCACTTGATCCTAGTAGTTTGTCTTCTGGCTCCCAAAGTTTTACTGGAACTGGATGGTCGCTCTCTGGAAACACTGTTCCTGCTGCTGCTCCACCTCCCCAATCTGTAGTTCACAACATTGTGTTTTGGAGGAATGGATTTAGTGTAAATGATGGTCCTTTACGAAGGCTGGATGATCCTGACAATGCCTTGTTTTTAGAGGTATGACAGGAGCGTTGATTTTACTTGATCAGAATTTTTTTTGTTTTTTTGTTTAGTTGGTTTAATGGATTCATTAGTGGAATTACAAGTATGTGTGTGTGCGCATTTATTTATTTTCAAAGTTTTAGCTTGTTTTTGGGCGTTCTTTTCTCATCCTTATACTGGATGGACCAATAATCACTATGAAAATGTGTGAATTTGAATGTGGTGAGATCTTCTCATGTATCCCAAATGAACTGATATTTGACCAATATAAGTTTAGTTAATATCATGCTCCTTCATATGGGGCTGTGTTTGTATATTCTGCTTTTCCTCAGACTGTATTGCTGCCGTGAACTGTTTACTAATTATTTTTGTTTACTTTAAAAAGAAACGTTTTTGTTTGATGGTTATTTCTTTTTTTTTTTTTTGGTATATGCTGATTTCTAGGTTGGTTTTTCTTTGATACATTTAGTCCTTTTATATGTCTAAGACTTTGTTCCCCGCAGAGCATCAAAAACTCAGAATGCCCAAAGGAGCTCGCACCCTCTGATAGGAGATCGCCTGTCCATGTCAATCTCATACGGAAAGATGAGAATTACACTGTGAGAGCAAAAATGTTGTGATTTGCTTTATCATTTCCTATATCTCCTATTATTGGTAACCTTTTTCTGTTGTTCTACAGGAACCTGAGAAGCCATATGTTCCATTTCAAGGGTTTGGAAGAACCCTGGGGGGAGGACCTTCTCCTACTGCCGCAACTGCGGCCTCTGCCCCCTCAAGTGCTCCAGCCCCATCCGCTGGCTTGATTGTGGATGATTCAAGGCCATCGACTTCAATACAAGTACGTCTTAGTGATGGAACCAGGATGGTTGCTCGATTTAACCTCCACCACACTGTTGGTGACATCCGTGCATTTATTGATGCTTCTAGGCGTGGTGGATACCCGCCATATCACTTGCAAACTGTTGGGTTCCCTCCAAAGCCACTCGCAGATATGAGCGAGACCATAGAGCAGGCGGGACTTGCAAACTCGGTTGTCATACAGAAGTTCTAATGAGAAGCTTATGGTATCCCTTTAATCTTGCGCATCTAACGTTTGGAGTTGCGTTTAAGCTCTAATTGGACGCAATATGAGGTTGTCAAAACAGGTCGGAAAAGCCATTGAGATTTTATGTTACAAACTTATCATGAGTATGCTTTCCTTGACATTTCATATTTGGCGTGCAAATATTGAGCCCAAAACAGGATCTGAATTTACAATAATCCAAACTTAAAGTCGTCTACTATGTTGATGAGCAGGATAAAATACCTTTGTTTTTATTATAAAGGATGTCAATTCGAATCAAGGTAAAACTCGTTCTACCTTTTGTCAATGCAAATCATGGTAACCTACCTGCAATGGTTTTCTGTCCAACTATTAAGGGGTATACCTACGCGGGATTGCATATCTTTTTAATTTATATAATTATATTTTCAAGTAAATGTCTTCTTTTTCGTTTGGAAATTTTTGCAAATTAATTATAGTTAATCATCATCTTTAAGATTCAAAAAAATTATGAGATTTTTCATTTTTATCTTAAAAAAAGGAATTTTTATAGAAATTTTTAATATTTTAATGAAATTTAAAATTATCTTTTATTTTTATCACAACTATTTATAATATTCCGCTTGCTAACCCTCATTAAAAACTGAGAACACATGTTAAAATTTGTTTCCTAGATAGATTATTCATCTCACGGTGAGTGAAATACACAGTTCCGACTAGCTTAGATGCACCCAAGAGTTTTTTAAGTATTAACTCCAAAAAACTGGAGCTCACTAGCAGGAATGATTACGCAAGGTAGAACACAACCGCCCTGTCAAATGGTTTGGACATGTGAAATTACAATCGGATGTAGATTTGTGACGAACAGTTAGAAGGGCAGGGATCGCTCTTCAACTCCCTTCCAATGACACGTGAAAAAAGCTTGCTCCTCATCTGCACGCAACTCAACTTGATAGCCATTTTTCGCCACAAAGTTAACTATGACATCACGACTGAAAAGCCCAAACCGAAAACAATAGTCTAAAAGTCATACTTAGTTCTCCCACTTTTTAGAATGAGACACAACATATCTGAAAAGTCCGATGACTCTGAAGAACTAAAGTAATTCCAAGCTTCGAGCATTAGCCGCTTTCTTGATCCCTTAAAATGAACAACCTGTTACCACAGAAAAGAAAACACAAATCATTTTGCATGACATTAAGTATTTATGTTCCTAAATGAAAAATAATGCACAGTACAGGTATAATGCTATCATGCTTAATTTATTCTATGGAGGTTGAGTGTAGACTATGAAACGCTGGAGAAGCGCAACTACAGATTACAGGTACATGCATCCCACAACTAATGTTAAGAAAAGAACATTCCGACTAGGTCAGCCATGTGTTATCTGATGCTAGGGGGCTCAAAACCAATCACCATTCTTGTAAAATTAAAAAGAAAATGAATGGCTGGCGTGCATCTTATAATATGTACATATTTTATACTTCTCAAGAGAAATCAATGTCAGATGAGTAAAAAAATGACAGATGAGTAAAGCAAAAGATTCTAAATAATGTTAAGTATACCAAACAATTGTATATCACCTTTATATCCAAGGGCATGCCATGAAACTGCCCTGCACCTTCAGGTGGTGTCCAATTGTAAACAGCACATGGCAAAAATAGCAAAGATGCCCCATGAACTGTGTCCATGAATGCTTGCGGCTTTGTGAATCGTTTTGGATTGAATGAAGGACTCGACTTCACAAGCAAGGCAAGTGCCAACTGATCTCCAAGCATGCGAGAAGCTTTGGTGAACTTTGTCAGGTATATCTGCAGAACTTCTTCAAGTAATATTTTGGCTCTGTAGACAATATCAAGAGTCACCATTATAAAGAGATTACTTAGTATCAGCTGCAGTTGATACTTCTATATAAGCTGACTTTAATATCAGCCATTGGATTACAAGGACGGTTGGATGATAAGAGCATTTTTGTCCATATGGAAAAACTACAGTCATATGATTTAGATGGATGGCCAGATTTAAGAGCTGCTGAGCTGATACTAAGCATCCTCTATTATACAAGAAGGATGGCACAACAAAAGTTGTCGCTTGTGGCAGCAGAACATTGGATGCAGAAAGAAGGATTTGATGCAAAAAGGTACACAATTTAGCTTTAACTTTAAGAGAGTGAAGAAGAACAGTAAGGCACTCACTTGAGTACTCCTTCAGTAGTTCCTCTAACGGCAATAAATCCAGAGTTCAGAGGTTGATCTCTGTTGTTTCGGAAAGTTAATGCTACATCAAAACCTGGATATTTCTGAAATATATCTCCAAGATCATCCACAACTGCAATATCGGAGTCAGTGAAAATGTAATGATTCATCTGAAATTTCTCCTTGTATCTTGCATCCAAGAAAGCCTGCACACATAGAAAAATGTTAACATGTAAATCCAAAAATTAAAATGTTTCCCTTATTTACTGAGGAAGATAGTACACGATCCAATACAACAGGTCAATGAAGATTGAAGGCAGTGGGCATCGACAACTACTTACAATATAAGATTTGATTCTCTGAAGCATCAACCAATCACGTGAATAATTTCCCGGAATGTGAATCAGCTGCACTTTTTCCTTCTTTACCGAAAGATCAGAAGCAGGGTCACTCAAGATAAATACATTACTTTGAGGCATAGAGATCTGCACAGTCCTAAACATGAGATGAATGTCAAAAGAACAAATTCACATAAACGGCTAGCACATAAAATAACTGATATTAAGATGAATAACACAGAAAAACCGGAAGACGACATTCTGTGCGGCAGCACTTTTGTATTTAAGTGATTTTTTAGCATAATTCAGTAAGAACAAGGTGATGTCATCAATTAGGGGCTAAATGTGTGTAATGAACATAGACTATCTCTAAAATTTACCTGTATAAAACTTATGAATGCATCTAGAATAGCCATTGCCTTCTCCAGCTTACTGTAAGAGGTATTTCCAACGGAAAATGTTTCCAATTCCTTGTTATGTGACCCTGAAGCTAGAGATGAATTGTAGGCAGTAAAAACAGTAACAAAAGATACAGAGTCCTTGGAGCTTTTAGTTGAAGATGAGATCGAATAGTGGGTCTTATTCAAGGCTTTTAGGCCTGTATCACCACAGTATGCGGAATGAATGAGTAACTTCAACGTGATGAAAGCTCGGCACAAAAGTTTAAAACGAAAATCAGTATAGAAAGCATGTAGCATGTTAGGAATTCTAAATGAAGTCTATCCAACAAATCAAACAAAAAAATCATTTATGTCAAGCATTTGTAGAATAACGTTCTTAAAGATGTCACAACTCGCGAGTGCCTTACAAGATATCCCCGAAAAAAGGAAGCAGCATCAGTTTGTAAAAAATAGAAATGCTGGGGGCAAAGTGATGCGCCTGCACAAGAAGTTAAAGCTACGAACAGGACTTTGG
This sequence comes from Piper betle, assembly GCA_033002965.1. NCBI lineage: Eukaryota > Viridiplantae > Streptophyta > Magnoliopsida > Piperales > Piperaceae > Piper > Piper betle. The sequence goes on along the minus strand of JAURVB010005995.1, from coordinate 70,743 downwards.
CAATAGCAGGATTCCCTAATCAAAGATAACTAATTTTCTAAAGGAAAAGATCCAAATTAAGTATCTGAAATTTCAACATAATGGATGGTACAAAGTAGATCATTGAAACAATTTTCAATCCAGATATACAAAGCAAAACAAATGATAAAATAAAATTAAAAAATCAAGCATCTGCTATACAATGTTCCAGGTAGGCAAACAATGATAGAAGTTGATGAAAATTTGTGAATAATGGATCATCAGACGCATTAAAATCTCAAATAAAGCGGAGAAAAAAGAAAAGAAAGACGGGACCTTGGCAATGGAGGCGATCCGGTAAACCCTCGCCGGCGGGTGGGCCGAAGACCAAGTGGTCGAACTTTCGCTTCTTGGCGTGTGAGTCAGAGATGGGGCGGTGGTGAAGCTCCGCAACTGATGCGTAAACACGTCAATGACATTACTGCTAAAGCTTGAAGAGCAGGGGAAAAAAAGACAAAAAAAGCAGAAAAAGATAGAGAGAGGACCTGAGAAGAGAAGAGGAAGGAGGAGTAGGAGAGGGAGGGCGAGGAGGAGAGGAAGAAGCCATGTTGTTCTCGCTCGTCTTCCTCCCATCACCTCGGCCATGCCCAACTCTCACCCGACCTTCGCTCGCCGGGCTTTATATATATATATTGTTATGACTAAAGGCTCCTCTACAACAGTCTTTGTTATCACTTCCTAATCAACAGTTAGATTAATTAGTATAGAAAATAAATTATTAAATCCGAATTATCTTCGTTTTTGCATTAATTAACACAACACTTTTCTTCAGCTTGAACCTTGAAAAAAAAAGAAAAAATTCCTTCCAGTATATGTTTCACTTTTGGCATATTACTATATTTTTTTAATAATTATGGATATTTCTTTGCCTCTTCTTTTCAAATCTAACAAAATAATTAAGAACCATGAAATTACAACCAGAACGATATTATGGGCAGTTGATCTTTTTCTTCTTTTTAATATATACCAAAAATATGTAAAGGAGATAGATTTTTAATTAAAGCTGGTTCTCTCACAAATTACAATAATTTTAATGGCTAGACGTTTTTATAAACAGCTTTTGTTTGTTGAGGGATCAATATTATTACATAAGCGTTGGCACTTGGCAAAGTTATTATGTCAAGCTGTTAAGATAAAAATTATTGTTAATTACGTATACAAAACAAACGTTTATTTTTAGCTATATGTGTTAACATTCACATCAACAAAACATTTTACTCGAAGAGCTTCTGTAACCTTTTGTCTGTTGTACTTCTGTAACCTTTTGATGCTCGGTTATTACTCAAACAAAGTCATTGATTGAAGAGCTTCTGTAACCTTTTTGTCTGTTGTACTTCTGTAACCTTTTGTTGCTCGGTTAATACTCAACAAAGTGATTGATTTGTGTCGGAAGTTGGAAGCAGCACCAAAACTACGCAGGGTTGGGTTTCTGTGTTTGTCTGTTTCCACTACCTTGCAGCCTACTCCTCTCCTTTCATGGCGCCGTCCTAGTATTCCCTCTTATATGTTCCCTCGTCACAAACCAATCTTAGAGAGGAGTATGAACAAGAAGGTTCGGGGAGGATGAGGCTTTCCTCAGGAAACGTTCCTTCCATCTCCCCGCACCACCTTGTCAGTTTAACTCTTTTGCTTAATATTCAACCATTTTATTTGGAATGATTTATTATCATGTTTGTTGTGGTGCACATTTTTAAAAAGAAAAAAAGAAAAAACTGATGATGTGTTGTCGGATTATTCACTTTGATCGTCCGACTGCAACTGGGTCGTTCTTATTTCTTGTCCTAGTACGAAACCGTTTTGTAATTTTTCTATGTTGTTAATTTTAGATCGTTGTTTAATTTTCAAAGATTTATTTAACGTGTATGTTGAGATTAAACTGACATCCTATGCTGTTATGGCGTGCATGTTGTGACACTCGTAGTTGATTGAAGATTAGTTTGGTGGTCGTGGGGATCTGTCAAGATAGATAGTTGTTTATTGTAGGATGTGCCTTTGCATTTATTACTGTGATCAGCTAATTATGCTAAAATAGAAAATTTCTATCTATTCTCATTGGGAGGGTTTGCTTAGAAAGTAAAGGGTTTGAGTTCTTTGTCACATTGACATCCGATGGCCATCATGCGAGGAGAATTAAGATAGCCATGCACAGGGTGTACCATCAAGTGAGGAACTCGATCAGGTATCATCAAGCCAGGAGAGGTTGACAACCGATGATTTATTTTTCTCTATGCTAGCTCCTGTTTCCTATTTTTCTTGTTATCTTTTCATTTTTATGCATTTTGAAAATATTCCTCATGAGACTCAGATTTGAGATTCACAAATACGATTCAAAAGCACAATGTCTTCAAAGATAGGATTGAATAGCCATTATGTTTAAATTTAGTTGATCTCACATTTGGATACATCTATTCATTTGTTACACTAATTTGTTTTCATATCTTCTTGGACTGTACCTTGCATTGATATAGACACTGAAATGACATATTTCTATCATAGAAAGGTGAAGTTGGTTCGAAACTCCATGCATATTGCCATTACCGTGAATGAAGCAGAAATTATGGATGCAATCCTTGATGACTTTGTAAAGGTCAAATTTGCTCTGGCCATTTACTTATTTGGTGTTGGGTTTTTTGTTTAAAAGATTAGGCTTACATTATTTACTACAGGGTTATTCTAGTCTTTCTAATGAAGGCCGTCAAAAGCTACTCTTTTGTGCTTGCTCAAGAGTATGACATTGACAGGAAGAGGGTTCATGAACTGATGCAGCAGTATCTTGGTCGTAAGTTTCCCAGTGGTATGCCATAGTTGTGATTGGGTGACTTTAGTGGGAAAAAATGACACTCTTTATAAAATTTCTGTATTCTTTTACCTGCTTGGCCAGCTTGCTAGTCTGTTTTCTAATGGACATGTCGTACAGGTGAAGGTGGGCAAATGTCTGCTTCAGATGGTGAGGGTTCACCGGCTGCTTTGCATAGGACTGAAAGAAGTTGAAGACAAGCTCTCAGCCGTATGTACGCAATACTTTTTGAAAGGCTCAACAAACACCCTGGTGGCCTGAATTTTTTGTGTTATCTTCGGGCTGATCTTCTAGCCACTCTTTAGTATGTTTTCTTGAATTAGAAAGAGTGTCTCTTTTGGATCTTTTAGGGATATCAGGAAAATGAATTGGGATGGTTATAAGTTAAAACAAAAGTGCGTGCATTTCATCTTATTAATAGTTAGTTGATATATTTTATTTTCCACTGGCTTTATGAAAAAGCAACGGTGAGGTCCCTTATGGTATGTAGATTGCATTCACTTGGTTGTTGGCAAATCTTAGTTTCTGCATGATGCTACTATAATTATCTTTTCCTTGTTCACTCGCGATCCCATTAACGGTGCACATATCAGCTTGGAGGTAGTATGACCAAAATAACATGTATGGTTTAGCTGTTTATTTTTTATACTTATTTTCAATGTTTATCGCTTCTCATGAACATTAGCTACACCCAGGGAGGAAAGTGTTTCATCCCTGAGAGCATTGGACTCGTATTTAAAGGAAAAGTTAATTACATGGCTCATTCCTGCTGCTTTAGAACTTCACCAAATTACATGGGATGATTCTGCTTCTTTGCTGGAGGAGATTGTAGCTTATGAGGTAAAATTTGTAATTGTCGCATGTTTAGTGGTCACAGTTGGTTGATCCATTAAGATAAACGAGCTTGTTGTGTGATCTGTGCATCCAATTATCAGCCTTCTGGATTTAAAGAGAAAGCTGGGAGTTGGCCGGCGCTGCTTTGGGTACCTTTATCTAGCAATACCTGGTTAGTGGTTGCAATTTTATGAGAGGATTTGTAGGTTGACTTCAAGTTTTTGAAATGAAAATTTTCATTAATGCATCTTTCATAGTTGGTTTGATCAGTCTTTGAGATATCACTCTAATTGAAATTACCAGGAGTGACTGTTGGAAGCACAGTTATCAATTCTACTTACTAATAGCTCTTAACTTTGTTGGCTGAGGTTATATCGATTCTATTTTCATCGCAATAGTTTAGAATTCGTACTCATAGTTAACAGTTAGCAATATTTAAAATCTGATAACCGGTTACCCATTGTTTTTTCTTTTGCTGCTTTGCAGGAGAGCCACTCATATTTACAGAAGTTGCATTAATGAAGGATGTGGCTCAAAAAACAGGTCAGTGATGTCACTTTGTGCTCTGATACTGATTGTAACTTGATACCTCACAATGTTGACTTACAAGGAAGTTCTATGGGACGATCCTCCAACTCATGAGTCTGAAGCGAGTTGTCCCCTGTTTTATTCCATATCATCGACACAGGTAGCAATTTTAGTATGTTCGATAATGCTGAGAGTTAATCATAGTTTAATGAAATATAGCTGTTCTCATTCGTTGAAGATGTTTATGATTTTGGTTGGGTTAATAAACTTGACAGCCAGGTTTAGCCGGAATTAATTTTGGAAAGTTTCTGATTAAACGTGTAATTAACTTTGTGGAAAGAGGCATGCCACATGTTTTGGTGAGTGCGTATTTTTACGCCATGAGAATCCTCAGTCGAATCTGTACTTCTTGTTCTTATATTTAGTAGGAGTCGTTTGGTCGCCTTTTATTAGGGACTAGGGACCTAAGGAATATTCAGATTTTTAGTGTTTTTATTTATTTATTTTTTTCACATATTGGAAAATGCTTAGTTAACTTTCTTTTGGATAATACCAACATCAACATTAAAATCAGTTGTTATCTGAGATTAAGGAAATCCTATGACAGGTTGTGCTTTGAATTCTCTATATTTTCTCCTGCGTTTTAGCTCTTCCCATTTTGTTTTATATCTTCCTTCTTTAGTTTTTTCTCAATTAGTTTCCATCACTTACTGTTAATTGGAGGTATTTTAAAGTCTCCTAAAATCATGTCCATCATAAGATTTTTTTGGGCATCAACATATTCATCAATGGAAATCTTCTTAACCATTGTGGTTTCACTTCTCAAATAGGTCCTCTGTCGCTCTATGAACCTTACGGCTAAAAATAGCTCTTTACTCTTTATATTCTATCATGAAAATCCATAGATGCATAGTTCATGATTACTTTGGCTAAAAAGGATTTTTATTCTACAGGTCTATGAGTTATGGAATGCATTTGGATAATGACAAAGAAATATTAAATTGTTGCACATGATTTTATCAATCTCGTGACATTTTTTTAATGGGGTTAAAGACATTTGCAACCCTTTGCCCAATTCCTGGATTTATGCAATGGCTCATCTCAAAGTTGGTCTCTCAATTCAAGCTTCTGAATTGGAAAGTAGTGGCATAACAAATGTGTCTGAAAGTAAACCTGAAAGCTTTTTAAGGAGGATATGCTTCACGAGGATGAAGAGAAAGCAATACTTGAAGCTTCTGTGAGTCTTGCATTTACGATTCTCCACTTTTATTTTTGCCCGTTTTTAATGCCGGCTATCTTAAAATGGATCGCCAAAGTCCGGCTTTTCCAAGGGATTGGCTGATAAAAGATAAATTGTGGGGCATTGTTATATGGTGCATGAATGTGCTGGCCCGCTTCTATTTGATGGTATATGTTACTTATCAGTGGTTTGTAACTTGTTTTAAGCTAATATCTGCTAGTGACTTATGATTGCAGGAGACTATTAAATCTACAAATTATGTATCTGTTGGCGAAACTTGAACTGTTTAAATGTCAATTCATCATAATGTTACACATCTAACTTTAGTAGTTACTGTCTATGGAACTCCAAAGTAGGCATTAGTTGCAATAGAGTAGAATTAGTGTTTAGATTTGCCATATTGCTTTTAGCAAGGGATCTGCTTGAAGTTTTCACGTCATAGGGTACATTTAAAAACTTGGTTTTATTGGATGTTTCATTGTTGTCTAGTCCTTATCCCAAGTAGCCTAGGATCATCATCATAAATTTTAACTTCTAACTGGTTACTTTCATGTTAAAATTGATTTACCATTTAAAACAAAGTGACAACTTGTTTATTATTGCCTACTGATAATAGAAAATAAAATGCAAAATCCTCATCATCAGCACCATTAGCATATTTGGGCCCTTCGCTAGTTTGTGGTTACCTGAGGAACATCAATATCAACATTATTTATTTTAGCAGAGATGTATGAGCTTGTAAAAATTAATGGTATGATGTAATTTTTATATTCTCATTCACTTTTTAATTATTTATATGGGAATAATTTTTATTCTTATTGACATGGTGATTATTGTGTCGGAGCAGAGAATATGGTATTGGCTGAAAAGCAAATGATGTACTCATAAACTTGTTGACATCTACAAGTTATGAGTGGGTGCATTCTGACAAACTGCTTAACTCTCTACGAAGACCTTTGATCCGATCATGTGCAAGGCATGGAATCCCATAACTTTTCTATATAAGAAATGCAGAATCCATTTTAGCTAAAAGAAAATAGTTTTTACTGCCATCTACATTTAGGTACCTTCTTCAAGAAAAGAAACGTGGAAAAGCTCTTGATCCAGTTGGAAACTTTCATTTGCAGAATGGAGTGGTTTGATTCTGTTGCTCTGTGTTCATTGTAAGGGAGGTCTAGTAGAACTTTATCTTCTTTAGTTTAACTTTCTTGACATTTATGATGATTGGAAGGCTGAACTGGATGTCAGATCGTTCTGCTAAATGTCTATCTGAGTGGAGGCATTATGGTCAACTACAAGTATGAGTACTAAGGTTATGCATATCATTTCCCATCTTATCTTGCTTGCCTGATAGAAGGAAATTTAAGACATGTCTGATTATCAGTGTGGACAAAATTGAAGAGTATGCAGTCATATATCAGTGCTGGGCATATTGGGCGGCTGCAGAATCCCGTCACTATGTTGAGGTAGTACATGCTTCTATTATTCTTGAAAGGTTTGTTCTGTGTATAAAGGCAAAAGTAGATGCATTATCTCTGCCTATATCGACATTTAAGAATTTAGTTTCATGCTGGTGCAAAATCTTTACTGGAACCAATTTTAATTCGTCCCAAATTCTGGTCGTTTCACTTTTTATGAAGAATTTGCCAGGTAAAACTTTTTCATCTCTGTTATGCAGATATAAAACAAGTTTTGACAGAAGAGTAGCAGTGGTGAGTAAAAAAATTGAAGAAATTTGAATAGAATGTAATCTGTTGTCTTATGCTATTTTCTTCTGTAATGTAATAGGATTTAGCTGTGTTCCAATCAAATGTATACGTTTAGCCTATTATTACATTCAAATGTATTGAGGGAACGGCTTCTTCGATATGTGGCATAAATTACTTTCAAAAGTTAGATAATCGTCTATGGATGAAGCCAGTAAGTGAAAAATATAAACATTGGAGTTAAAGCACTTTTAGATTATTGAAGCATGTCTCTTGTTTGGAGCAAAGAAGACATGTTTCTTCTCTTGATCAAAGCATTTTTTAGCTTAAAATATTGTTCTAGCTTTAATCATCCATTACTCGAAGAGACTGATTGGAATTCAGAGACATGGATCCTACGATGGTGGTTCATGCAGTCTCTATTACAATTTAGATTGTTTGGACTACCCATGTACTTGGAAGAATTGCAAACTCTCTGATTTATAAGTTTCAAAAGTACACAGAATACCAGAATTACTCTAAAATCACTGAAAATCGGCATCAACCGAAGCAAGCTGTCTTTCAAAAAAGCCAAAAAAGAGCAGCAAGTTGTCCCAGAAGGTTCCCATTGAAACGATGAGACAAAACCCCGAGAAGAAACATATATGATAATATAAATTAATTTTTTTCACGTATGACAGATAAGATAATTAGGAACTTGGAAGTGTTTTCCTTTACTTTGAACAGGATTTTTACACAGTAATGTACTATCATTCGGTCACTTCACTTCCATGGCAGTTTGCTCCAGATTTGAAGTGTGAGGACAAATTACCATCTTCAGACCAACGGGTGGAAGGGTGAATGCAACAAGTTCCAACGAGGATTGATCCCATCGCCAAAATATCAATGCTTGAGATGGGTCATGGGTAAATATATGGTCAAGGTTACAACTGCTGGGTCAAGCAAGGCGGACACGGGTCAAATTATGAGAGAAAGAGTTTGATAATCTACGTACGTTTAGAAAGATTGAGTGGCAGGTCTGCGTAGTAAAAGATGGGAGGAAGAAGAGCTGAGATAGAATTCATGAATAAATTACCCACAAATATTGAAACCGTGAGAGACCCGGGTTTATGGTAACACAAAGACTCTCATGTGGCTGGTCTGTTATCTGTACTGTGCATGATTACTACCTCCAAAGAGAAGGGTCCACGGGGGAGAACTTACAGTACTAATAAGGAGTGATGGATTTGACTATCATAGCTTCCCAGGCTTTGGAGGTAGCCTGGAGTAGCATACACGGGGGCTGCTGCGCCTCGCACTCACTCCCATCTCTCTTGTTACACTCTTCTCTCACCAGCTTTGAATCAATCTGGGACTGATCAGCTGATCGTTTGTGACTTCGTCTTCATGCAACCAAATGCGATTTTATATTTTGGAATCCGGGTACGACCAGTTTCTTTTTTGTTTTTAATTTAGATAAATTAATGTTTTAAAATAGCATAAATCATTAAATAATATGTCATCTAAAATTAATGTATATTATCCTTTTCAACAATAAAAAATGATAAATATATCATTCTTAATATTTTAAAAAATATTAATTCAACTAAATTTAAAAATTAACTTAAAAAATTAATTATAAAGTCTACAAAAATGGAACCATTATGAAATTTAATTAACCCATAAAAAATTATGAAGTAAAGCTAACTCAAAAAGTGTTTAAAGTCAAAATAAAAAAGAAGTTTTATAACTATGCAACGAAAACTTAAATTTATGATTTTGAGTACACATTTTACATCTCGTATATTTATGTTTCTAATTATTGTATTGTATTTAATTTTGAACGAAAGCATTATTGTATTTATTTCTTATTATAACGTATATAGCATATTAAGTATCTTTGTTTCGACGAGATTAAACTCACGAAGTGGGAAAATATCTTCGTGAAATGTAAGAATAGTTTAGTAGATACATGATGATGATAGAGGAATATAAAAGAATGGAGACAGACATGTGATGCAAACGTTGCAAGTTGGGATAGATGTGCTGGAGAGGCTCAAGAACAAGTGATATGGTGTCTCATCAATCCAAACCTCCTTCCAGTCTGTCCTACAAAAAGTATCTTAAACATTCAGGCCTGGGGGAACCCTACTTAGTGCCTCCCAAGACCAGTCCATTAATTCTTCCTTTTTCTTTCGCCGATTGCTGCTTTGATAAGATGGATGGATGGATGGTAGTGCAAATGCTTTATTAACTTGTTTTCCTCGTCCAATCTTTTGACAAATGCTTAATTTTTAACTGATCCCAGCAATACATTCATAGCTATATTTGATCAGTTTAATTGATTTTTCATGTACCTGGCTAGCGCTGTCCTTAATATTAACATCCCGTTGTCTATCTCTAATAACGTAATCTGGAACCAGAGGAATTGACTGATCACAACCAGCCGTCCCTAGCTTACATGCTTGCCTATGATACTGCGATACCATGGATAAGGAGTGTTATAACTAATAATATTATTAACACCCAAAGAATAAATGACATATCAATGCTCGTATTTATGAGTACTATATATTAATTTGGTTGATAAGAAAGAGATATAAAATTTATAAAAATTTAAAATGTGTGCAGGAAAGTTTAATTTTTGTTTGAACTTACAAACTATTTGTGGCAGTCTAGTGACACGCGCGTCATTATTAGTTACTGATTTTACGAATCATTGTACAATATGATAAAAATGCATGAATAATCGGAATGACGTGACTTTGTGGAATGTGGAATCGTAGTGTTAGATGCACTCTCTTTATTTTTATAGATAAATAATTAAAATTAAAGAACTTGACAATAAAAAAATAAAATATACGAGGATAAGATAATACTTTTTTTTTAAAAGATCTTAACAAAGTGAATTTACTATAGAGTTTAATTAATGAATTTCAATTTAACATGAAAATATAACACAAGCATATAGATTTCAAGTCCATATAACCTATCTACATTTATATTTAATATTATCTCTTAATATTTTAATCACAAAACTTTATATTTATCAAATAAATTCTTAACCATGTCAAATTACGCTACTTTTTTAACATCCCCGCGTTAAACTTAATTAGACTTACTTTTCAATATTTTTCTCCGTAAGCTTCTTTCCCTTCGTTTCAACGGTTCAATGAAAGAAAACAAATGAGCCAATTAGTGACATTAAATCAAGTACTGGGGGAATGCTCTTGTATTAATCTTGTGGACATGGAGCTAAGGTGGGCGACATGAAAAAATTTAGGGTTCTTTTTGGACGGTATTGAGCTTCTCCTTCCTCATATGTATGTCAGCCCATTAAATATTCATCGTAAATCGTTAATCAGTTTTTGGTGGAAGACAAGAATACCATTATAGAAGGATAAAGGGTGCACATATTAATAATTGCCACATAGAATGGGCATCACATATATTTATAAATTAATCAAATTAACATAATTTTGTAAAAGTTATTAAGAAGGACGCCATATTAAGTGCAGTATAACAAAGTTCTAGAAATTGTTTTTCTAACTTTATTGATGGTTACATGCTTTTTTATATAAAGAGATCAGTCGGTACATACTTATAACGAATAAAATAATCAACTTAAAAATATCTTCAAATTACAAAATCGTCCATTTCTTTATTATATACAGAATTGCTTACATATATTTTTGGAAAAATAATTAAAAACCAAAATTCATGAATGGTGCGTAATTAGAATCATTTATTTAAGTAGTCCAGAATTAATATGGCATTTTAAATAAGTGTATAATTATATTATATATATATAAAAATAATAATAATAATAATAATAATAATCTTAAACATGCATCGGAACGGAGGAACCTAGGTCCAGGTTTTGTCTCGGCAAGCGAGCAAAATCTCTTGTTCCAGGGAAGAAGACAAAATGAGAAACGAGAAATAATGGGAGAGAGAAGGAAAAAAGGGTGTGTTATGACGGGAAGACGACGATAAAGCTTTAGCAAGTAGGAAAGACCGCAGAATCCAAAACCCTAGATTGCTGGTGCACAGAGCACACGCAATCTAATCCACCCAAGTAAATATTCGCTTCATGTGTTGTGTGCTTTGAAAAGGGAGTGCAGAATGCTGATCATATTCATTCGTAGCGCTTCACTGTGCACTGCATTATAAACCAAGCGTGTCTGCATTATAGAGGTGCGAGGTGATTAAATCCATCAATGTAAAAATATTGAGGCTACCATAATGTACTTTTGCATCCAGATCACTACCCTTTTTATACCATGCACTTCTCATCGTCTTCAATGTATATTCACCCATGCATGAAATGCTAATTAATTTTAGAGATACTCATCCGACGCCAATCACCTACATAACCAAGAAACATGTATGATATTATTTATAACAGCTGATCATAAATTTATCACTAAAGCTTTAGTTATTATTGTCAACAAAATTTCAATACAGCTTTCTTCATATAAATGGCCGGGTTTGTCCTTACCGATGTTATGCTTTCTTGTAGTGATAACAAGGTAAACTTGCCAACAGTATGTAGGAATGAATACAGTTGAGTCAAAAATTGAAGTTTTATATGTGAAAAGAAAATTATCTATTTATTTTACACTTTGTATTTTTTTTCGCACTAAAAATTAGAATAAATGGTTTTAATGCAATTGCGCTCGCCTAAAATCTTCTAAATATTTGAATTGGGGGCACTTTATTAATGATGCTGAGAATATTTTTACAAATTAAGATCTGGCTAGCTCCCCATTGTCCACGACATAACTCGGTGCATTAAGATGTAATTTATGTGGGGCAGCCGAAAAAAAGACATTTCTTCCGAAAACACATAGAAATCATGGAAATCTATTTCCATTTGTTTACACAACAATGATCAAAGAACCTCATTTTATCCTTTTGTTTTGAATTTATAATTCCCATGAAACTTCTTTAAAACATTTGATTACCTACAAAATTTAGCCAATCCTTCCGCATTTTATAATTATCTGTTCCAGTGTTTTTTAATTCTAAAGCATATTTACTTAAATATATCATCCACTAATTTTTATTCGACTTAGCTAATTTATAATTTCCCAAAGTAACTTTCGGCTAATTGGTTTTTAGTTGCAAGGTTTAAAACCAAATAATTGGTTTTGATTTTAGTGCACCTCCTACCTCTCTCTCCTCTCGGTCTCTGCATCTGTTGTAAGAGCAGAGAAGACACAGTAAAAACAGCAGTGATAATAGTGATAGAAACGAGGGGAGAGTAGTATTCCTTCTTCCCTTCCCTTTTCTTCCGTCGGGGTAGGCACTTTCTCCTTTCTCCTTTCTCCTTGCACCTGCAAACACTGCGTGCACTCTGACCAGCCCCCACTCCTTTTGCTTCCTTTTCTCCCCTATGCACTGTTGGGGGCCTGTATGTTTAACACTGTTGGGGGCCTGTATGTTTAACACCTGCAATGATCAGTTTTGAAGACAGAGATATGAGAGAGAGGGAGACAGAGATATGAACTAGGAAGAAAGAAAGAGCCATTCGATTTCGGTGCATTTTGGACGTCTAGCTAGCTATCAGGTGGGCATGTCCTGGCGCAGCACTCCCGGTAACCGACTTACATAGGATTTTCTGTAAAAAGGGTGAGGCAGCATGAAAACCGGGAGGTCGGATGAAAAGCAAAAGATGTTGTGGGAGTTTTGGGAAAGGAGTGGTTGCTATCATCAATCATAATGTATGTCTGAATGTGTGTATGAGAATATAAAGTAGAGGAAACAAGAGGAAAGGTTTACCAAAGAGAGATAGATACAAGAGCAAATCAAAAGGGTGGTAGTAGTTTTTAATTACTCTGATATGGAAGGGTTTGGAGATGGGAGCAGCGCCCACGGTCTTTCTTCTGTGATAATGTTGCCACTAGCCGGTTCTTCTAACGGTGCAAACCATGAAGCTGCCAACAATCTCTTCCTCCTCCCGCCTCCTCCCTCTCTTTCTGTTGATCATGGATTTCCCGACAATAGCAACAACAACAACAGCAGTACCAACAATGGTGCTAGCAGCGGCAATTCCAATTTCATCACTTCTCTGGTGGTGGAGCATGGTAGCAACAACAATAACAACCACAACAACATGACCAATAGCTGCTACTTCACGGAGGGAGAACACTCCAGCTCTCTCAGGGCCAAAATCATGGCTCACCCCCATTACCCTCGCCTCTTGGCTGCCTATATCAACTGTCACAAGGTGAGGCCAGTGTCACCTATCACTTCAAACCTACCCATCTCCCATATCATCCACAATCTCTCTTTGTTTTAGTTGCAATGAGTAAAACACCCATGCCTTCAATTTTCATTTTGCTCAATCTCTGCCATCTATACTCTCTAGTCTCTACTGACATGAAATATAATGTTGTGTACATCTCACTCTCTCTCAAACCTCTAGGAAATTAGGACAGAGAATTGTGTATGAAATTCCCTCTGTATAGAAAAGGTGGTCTAGCATGAGAAGCCTAGATCATATAAAAAACAAAAACAAAATAATGGTAAAACGGGGAGGAAGACAAGATATCACTTTGTACATAATATCACTTTGTATTTCCTTGAGTAGCTCTAGGATGGAGGTCTATAAAAAGAAAATATATCATAATGATATTGTTAAAGGTCGGTGCCATAGGATGTTATTTATGTGCAGGTGGGGGCGCCGGCGGAGGTGGTGGCCAGGTTGGAGGAGGCGTATGCGGCGGCGGAGGCGGTGGGGAGGGCCGTGGTGCCGGCGGTGAGCATAGGTGAAGATCCTGCTTTGGACCAGTTCATGGAGGCATACTGTGAGATGTTGAGCAAGTATGAGGAGGAGCTGGCCAAACCCATCAAGGAAGCCATGGTCTTCCTCTCTCGTTTGGAATGCCAGTTCAAGGCCCTCTCCCTTCCTAATACTCAATCTGGTCCTCTTCATTTTCTCTACTTATTTCTCTCCATTAGTCTGCATATTTCTTATCATTTGCTCACTTGCCAATATGTACATATTACATGGCAACTTTCTATCTAGCAACCACTGTGTTATGAAAGTGGCAGGTTTAGGTCTTATCTATCATGCAGCTTGAACCATTATTGGTATTATTGTTCACATCTCACTTGCCTAAGTTCGTACCTAACAAGTTATAAGTGCAGACAAGTTTGCTTAAATTAAAATAAAAAATTGCTTGACATATTTTAACACCCAATACAGCTGTTGTATCGGTCTATGATTTGATTTTGAAGTCATTTCAACTGTAATAACTCAGTTCTCTTTCTTATATAGCAAGTTCTTTTTTTTCCAAGCAGTTAAATAATTTCTTTACTGGTTCTCTTCGCATTTCCAGCTGCATGCTTATAATTTTCAGTACTATAGCAATTTAATGTGCATGTCTTAATTAGTTTCTTTTAACTGCATGCTATTACTTAACGTCTTTTGCTTCGATCTTAATCCAATCTGATGTATTATGTAATATCTTTTTTCTAGTTATCTGCATGATTAATTTCGTCCTCTATACATTGAAGTGTGCGCTTAATAATACACGACTTATGTGATACCTATTCTTTATATGTCACATAGCACTTGTGTACATGACTATATATATATATCTATCTATCTATCTATCTATCCGTGTGTGTGTGTGTCCATGCAATTATAAATGCAGGTTTATGATACTGTTGTTGTTTTGATATGCTAGATCTTTGTATCAGTACTAGCGGTTTTATGAAGTTGAACTTGGCCAGTTTTTGTATCTTACTGATGAACTAACGACTTTATTCATTTTTTTCAAAATCGTTCTTGTTAAATTAATTTAACAACTTTATTTTACAGATGTAAATGTTTCTTCGAGTATTGACGTTCATGCATTAATTGTTAATTTATTAAATGCACTTAGATCTTTTAGAGTGATAATTTGTATCCATTTAATTTTCACTTCTTAGTTAGATGACATTTACCATTAGCTCTTTTTAATCACAAATACCTACTTAGCTTGATGGAAAAATTGGTAATATGTTGTGTAGTTTATACTTTCTTTTTACTTGTATTTATGTATTTATCTTTATCAGCTTGTGATGATCTGGAGAGAAATGCCTCATCCGGAGACGACGTCGATGTAAACGATAGCTTCGTCAATCCCCTGGCCGAAGATAGAGAGCTGAAGGGGCAACTACTTCGCAAATACAGTGGTTACTTGGGTAGTCTGAAGCAGGAGTTCCTCAAGAAACGAAAGAAAGGAAAGCTGCCCAAGGAAGCTAGACAGCAGTTGTTGGATTGGTGGAGTAGACACTACAAATGGCCCTATCCTTCTGTAAGTATATATGAAACACTTGAGATTGTAACATAGTATGTTTGCATTACAGGATCCATTGCTTGTATAGCCGAGTTGTGAAATGGGTACATAGATTTTTCAGTGATAAATTAGCTTTATCTGGATAGGCTATATGAACTCATCTCTTTCAACAGTGTGCATGTTTTTTTTTTTGAAACTCTTTGCATAATAAATACAGTGGCTTGATGCTTCTTTTTGAGTTTTTATATCCAACTTGAGGCAGTATCAAATTGATGACAGTCTTAATTTGTAGTCATCAATAGAGGATAACTTGTGAAAAAACTAAATATATGTGCATCTTGAGGAGTAGTACTAAAGCAAGGCCTGTCTGGATTATGGCGACTGATTTTCTTGCTTGCTCAAGATCAGGGCATTACTTAATTTTGAATGACATTTTTTCTGTAACAGTTTGATTGATTAATACCACTCTGTGATCAATCTCTGTTATCCTTTTTGAATGCCTTAAATTGCACTTAGACCAAGAAACTAGAAATGGACATTATTTCAATGCAGTTTGCTATATTTACGAGTGCGAAAGAGACTATATATAGCTATAGCACAAGTGCTACAATGTTTTCATCAGTTTAAGCATAATGTGCTCCACCAATTTCCTTTAGACGAGTAACTACTACAAAACTGTCATGACTTTATACCATGTATGTTAAATTTCTACTATCAATTAAATATGGCACTCGAATGTTTGTAGCACCTTTGCCTACAATATCATGATATAATGTAACTCTGATAATATTAGTTGTGCAAACTAATGAAACAATTACTTTGGATTATTAAAATTGGCAGGAGTCTCAGAAAGTGGCGCTGGCCGAGTCGACGGGTCTGGATCAGAAGCAGATAAACAACTGGTTCATAAACCAGAGGAAGCGCCATTGGAAGCCTTCAGAGGAAATGCAGTTCGTGGTCATGGATGCAACTCATCCTCATTACTACTTGGGAGAGAGAGTACTCCCCAACCCCTTCTCCATGGACTGCGCTCCTGCCTATCTCTGATGTATCATCACCATCTCATGATCTTCAATTCATCCTCCACTGAAAAGAAAAAATATCTACTACTAAATGGGTTGTATTAAAACTATATATTGTCTTAACGTATATAAATGTATGATGTACGTAGGACTTGTATTGTTGAACCTATGCATGAGCAAACGTTCTTGAAATTGTATGAAGACGGCTGATACTGTATTAATTAACTTCTTGCTATAGACAGTGTTATATGTATGAATGTCGTAGTATATCGTATTACCTGCTTGCACGTATCTTCCCCAATGTGATTCAATGTCATATTCCCATTCAATTGCATGGTCCCCAAGAAACTTTGATGAAGCAAATTTTAACTATTAATATTTGTGGAGGACTAGAGTGTTGCTTGTAGACAAAGCCAGAGCGCAGCCTATTACATATTCAACAAATAGGAAGAAAAATATTATTATCATTTACCAAAAGTACACAAAGTATATAATATATATATAAAAGTACATACATAATCCCAGAACTACCTTATATATATTTTGTGTTGATCAAATCTCCGGACTCCTGAAAAGAACTCAAGTACCCAAAAAGGACATTGCTCATGAGCTTCTTGGGAGGAAGGTTAGCTAGCACCGAGGGTGCCTTCTTCCTCCAAGAATCCAAGAACGCCGTCGTCAAGTTGGCCGGCAAGCTACCGCCTTCCCCCGCCTCCAGCCGCAGCCGCCGACAGCCGGACCAGGGCGGGGAGGCCGCCGCCGACGTCCTGCCGGAGGTCCTCCGTCACTCCCTGCCATCGGCCATCTTCGCGCCGCCCGCTGACTCCTCCCTCGCCACCTCCTCCAAATGGGTCATCTCCGGTTCCCCCAACTCCGCTGGCTTCGTCTCCGCCGACGCCAAGAACCCACTCCGGGCGTTCGTTTCCTTGCCCCAGGTCACCTTCGGCCCCAAAAGGTTTCGCCTTTTCTGCTTTTCCGGGGCCAAGTTCTTGATTTCACCTCCCCCCTGTCTTTGGAGGTGTTGGTGGATGGTGAATTTTTTTCTCTCTTTTGGAGGTTTTGGTGGATGGTGATGGTGTAGGCGATTTTGGGTTTTATGGTTTTCAGGTGGGAGTTGCCGACGGTGGAGAATTCAATTTTGGCTTCGACTGCTAATGATCTGCGGCGCGAGAGACATCCCACAATCAACCCGGAGAAAGTCGAAGCTGCAGCAGAGGGACTTGCCCACAGTAATCCAACTTCATTCTTTGTTTAATGAAGAACATAAAATCATGCTCATATCTAATTTGTTTTATTCTGTGCAGCTAACATTCTTGAATTGTTCAATATAACAATGTTTTAGTGATATATATATATATATATATATATATATATATATATATATTATATATGATGCAATGATATATGCTCCATTGCTTTGGTAAAAAAAATTGATACGTCTCCATTAGTTATTGATAATCTGTTTATGATAAATGCTTTTTTATTTTTCCAACTTCCATATGCAAATTGCTGGTGAATGGTGGGAATTCAACAAGAATCTCGATTTTAGGAATTGCTGATGATGTGTTTGCCACTTTGAAGTTTAATTGCTGAGAATAGTTATCTGAAGTGCGTTGGCTATTGCTTCCATTTGTAGTTGGAAAAGCATTTGCTCTAGCTACCACAATTGTTTTTGGTGGTGCCGCTTTGGCCTTCATAATCACCGCGTCTAAGTTAGAGCTCCAGAAGGTAAGTTGAATAAATTCTTTTTGAGGTTTGGCACAGAGCTTGGTTTAGATCAGCTTAACAATCATTATGGCATGATAAATGCAAATGGTAATTTCTTAAAATCTTTTGTACATTTCACGTAATTGGTTATACAGCTGAGATTTTACTGTTTGTGCAAATATGAGTATGCAATCAACCTCATTGAATATTGTCACGGTACCATTCCCATAAAGTTGTCTACTTCTTGTGCTTGTTTCTATTTCATCTAAAAAATTATCTGATTATGTTTTGCTATGAAAACCATCCAACAAACCTTTAGCATCAAGACTGAAGCATTTGAAAGTAATCATAATGGGTTAAGTTACAGTTTTCTTTCCTATATATGTTTGTAATTTGTGGTAATTTCCTATTTATCGGTCAGGTTGACGATATCAAAGTCAAAGGAAAAGAGATTCTTCAGCCTCAAATTGAGATGATCAAGGATCGAGTAGCTCCTTTACGTATATGGGTACAGCAAAATGCATGATCTATCCTGATGCTTCGATCTATTTTATTGACATGATTTTCTAGTGAAGTACTAATTGCTGAATGTCGTGCGAAAAGTCTGTTTTGCGAATGATTCTGTACATGGAACCTCCTATGATTTTCAGACAGACAATGGATGGCTTGCAAAGGTTTTCTAATGGTATGCGTACTATAAGAGTCTTTGGGTACACGAGTAAAAAGGTTATAATTGTCATCCTGCTTTGATAGAATAGCAAAATGGAGTTCTCTTTACTACTTAAAACTGTTGCCTATTTCTTTCATCTATGTGAAAACAATCAATTAATGCTGCAAAATCCAAAAGCCATGTCCACCACCCCAGCTTAACTAAGATAAGGGATAAATGATGATGGTGGTTCATGGTGGTGATGATGCATATGTGACGATAACAAGAGGGTCGACCACATATAGTGTGTTTTGTGTCAATGTCACCTTGTCAATGGTATTTATCTCTCTTAGCATTATGTTTCCTGTATTCTTTTGTCTATGATTTCTCGAAGTATATCAGCAAGCTATGATACTTACCTGCGCTATTTGCAGCTTTCTGCTGGCTAGTTTTTCTGTCTTGCTTCTGGGATCTCTTTCTTAGATGATTCATATTAGGTTGAAGCTGAATTTGATCTGGGCGTCAGATCGAATGATGTTTGATGTATCAAATAATGGATTTGCCAGTGTTGTGGGACTAAAGAAAGAAAGTGCATTCAATGCAGGCGGAGAACACGTCAAAAAAATGGCGATCAGAAGGGATTGAGGAGACGAAAGAGAAGCCGGCTATCTTAAAGGAGCTCTCAAAAACACTCAGCTTGGAAACCAAGTAGTGATGACCAAGTGATTGCTTCACTTGCCACCAATCCTGCTTAATAAGTTCCTTTGTATTAGGAGAAAATAAGTAACGAGGTGGTTATTTCTTGGTGTTATTAGCTGTATTTGTTTTTTGGCTGTATGTAAATTTTTGTTTTCAGTTCATTTTTAAGCATGTTATCTTCTCTTTTGAACTTTCTGTATGATAACTTCAGAACTATCAACCTTCACAAAAATCACAAGTTGTAATTCATAATTTATATTACTTTCGGTGTTAATAATTAATAGTTGCCTGTTTGATAATGAAGAGAAAGCATTTTTGAAGGTTACATTGTTGGAAAGATAGCTCATGACCACCTGCTTAAAAATATTCACGCCCCTGTTTCAATAAACCAATTTCATATAACATCTAGGGACAAAAAAGATTGAAATTTTTTCTAAACACTCAAGGGTGGAAATTTTATCTTTTACGTGATAAACAAATGTTGGAGGTGTTCAAAATGAGTGCCGCCATGCCCAAAATAAAAAGTGAAGAAAACAGAGTAGTATTTTGTTGCACTATGAACGTAACACTGTCACTTCAGGCAAAAGAATCCACATCAGAGATCGAACCTATCTTTGTAGCAAACCTATCCTCGTTGCTTGCACTTCAATCTGGTGACAAGTTGACCGCCAATGTTTTTTCCAGCTAAAATAATAAACCCATTTGATAAGAATTCTGGGTGGTTGCCTCTATCACCATATCTAACACGCAAGAACACTGCATCAACTAGCAATCGCTGTTTGCTGGACTGGTGTTGTGATCCTCAGTGCAGATAAATGGGATACCAGAACAGCATCATTAGTAACAGCTTTAGACACGGCAGCATCTTCCAAACGCTGCCACATTGATTTACTCTTATCTTGCAGCTCCTTTTCCTTTGCTTCATCTTCTTGGAAAGTAAGCATGCATTCTCCAAATATCTCTAGATCAGCATCTGAGAATATTTTCCTTACATTAAGCGTCAGACTTTGAACAGCCTGATCCCGGTGACTACAAATATTATTTTCCAAAGCTGGAAAGATAACTGGGGGGATCACTTTTCGGTTTTGAATAATCAGGTTTCTTACGTGATCATTTTTCCAGAGGAACAATGCATGCTCAGCCACCTGGACAAAGACGCAACAACATTAAATTGCCAACACTCCATCCAACTAAATTTCAATTCCAAAGCTAGTCATTCTAAGAAACATAATTGAAATGGCAATGCAGAGACGTAAATTTAAGTTGTGAAAAGAGTGAAAATAAATCGCTTTGCAGTTTACACACACAGGAGAAGAAAGAATCCTTTCACTAAGACGGAGATGAGATAGAATTGAACAAATAAAAAGAAAATGCAGTTTTTAGTGGGGGAGGGAGGGGAAAGATTTGGACACCTTCCAAAGATAGGTCTTTTCAATTTTGTAGAGATCTCATATCAATATCACAAATTTTCCAAGATTGACAAGAGTACTGATTAAGATTTCTAGTTCATTTCTGAAAAACAAAATAGACGAAAAAATGAATTGACATAGCCTACTTTAACTGTATGCTAACCTGGATATTTAGATGAAAGAAACTGCAAGAATTTATTTTATAATTGGGAAATAAATTTCTCATCGCCATTCACAAGGAGGAAGAATTCTTCACTGGAACACCTATTCTCTTGAAGACACAAGATGTCAAACCCTAAGATGAGAGGTCAATTTTTAGAAGTTGTTACTTAGAATTGATCAAATAGATAATAACAACTTCAGTCATTGAACAATTGCAAGTTATCTAACAGAATTTGACAGATTAAATTATAAAAAAATAGGAGCCAGAATTAAGCCTGTGAAACTCATCAACAAGAGCAAAACCACAATACATAATGGAAGATCTTCCATGCAAGACATAAGTACCTAGAAATGTAAGGCACTGTCCTATTTTTGCAAACAATGGCACCATACAACGCTGGAACTCTGCTTCTTGAGTAGCTTCTAGCACTTCCTCCAACTCACCAAAGAGCATAACTTCCTTCGAACTATTAGTGACTGGCCAATACTTTAAGAGACCTCTTATGACCGTATCTGCCAACTTAAAATCTTTCTCCACAAACTGTGTAATACAGTAGGATAACTGTTGGTGATACGTAGCCGCACAGGGGAATTAACACTCTCACAAAAAACAGCTTGTGTTCCTCTTTAAGAGGCAAAGCGAAACCATTTATAATACTTCCCAATATCTCCAGCAGCTCAGCAAAGGCAGATATGCATATATATGTATATATACAGAGAGAGAGAGAGAGAGAGAAAGAAACAAAACTCAGAAATGGAACAGATTGCTCACATTGGGGAGGGGAGGTAAAGGGGGAAGCGGCGGCGATGAGAGGGGGAAGGGAGAGGAAGAAGGCAGCCGTCCTCCTGTGTGTTCTCCGGCGTCCGGCTGGTTTGGTTTGAAGCAAGTAGGAGGCGGTGTAGCCGTAGTTTGTAATCTCTTTACCTCCTTTATTATTATCTTTTAAAATATTTATTTATGGGGCAATCCCCTAAATTTAGTCTAAAGATGATACAATTCTTTAAATACAGTGATTATATAATATCGTTTTTATTGGCTTAATAAATATAAAAAGACGAGTAATATATATATTTTTTCATAACACGTAACAATATTCACTCTTTTATCATCTCGTCATCCCCTTCCCATCACACTGTTACTAACTCACTCCTCTCGTCCGTTTCTCTCTTTCACCTTCCCGTTTTCTTACTCTTTCAGATCCCATCACTTCTTCTCATCCTCTTCCAAAGTCTGTTCTTCCAAGGAATAGCTAAAAACGCCGACGAACATTCAACGAGCCAAAAAAATATTATCATGATGGCACGAGGAATAATTGCAGTAACGAACAATGAGGATATTTCCGTGAAACAAGCAGTCGGCCGAGCGCAACTAAATCAGCAAGGAGATAGTCGACGATGATTAAATTGTTCACTGAAGAAGACAAAGAACTGGTGCTACGATACGAGATGGGGGAAAGATATGATGAGCTGCCTTATTTGCTTTAAAATTTTAGTTTTTATAGGATGAAACACTTTTTTGTCGAAATTGATATACATTTAAAAATTGTGATTTAATACAGTTTTGGGTATTTTGGGTGGTTGGGTATATGTTTTGTGTAATTTATGTTGATTACGCAACTAAAAGTTTACTATTGCTATTTTTTCTTTCATTGGATAATACAGAAGTATAAGACTGACATATAACACTGATTTCGCTTATTATTAATTGTTAATAATAATGCGAGAATTTGAAGTTAAGTAAGCATCCAGTGTTACCATGGGAGCAAAAAATTGTCCAGTTGAGTTGATCGTATCTATTTAATATTATCAGGATGTTTAGAAGATAAAAAATATATGTGCATAGCCATCTTCTAAGTGAAATTTACAATCCACATTATTTATATAACAAATATATATATATATATATATATATATATATATATATATATAGGGCAGCGCTACAGTGGCGGCGCATTGGCGCTGCCTATTGTGGACCGTTGGATCTAATCCAACGGTCCACAATCAACCCACACCATCCCTCCCCCCCACCCCCCACACCCACTTTCAGCCTCCCGTCGCCGCCCCCGCCGGCCGCCGTCGGCCCCTGTCCGCCGCCGCCCCATGCCCCCGCCCCCGCTGGCCGCCCCCGCCGGCCGCCGTCGGCCCCCGCCCGCCGCTGCGCCTGCCCCAACCGGCCTCCCCTGCCCCCGCGCCCGCTGGCCGCCCCAGCCCCCTGGCCTGCCCCAGTCCCTGCCCCGCCCCCAGCCCCCGACCCCCGCCCAGCCCCTGCCCCGCCCCCGCCCCGCCGGCCGCCCCAGCCCCGCCGTTGCGGCTGCCCCAGCCGGCCTCCCCTGCCCCCGCCCCCGCTGGCCGCTGCCTTTGCCCCCGTCGGCCGCCGCAGCGTCCGCCGCAGCCCCTGCCCCCCCCCCCGCGGGTGGCCGGCGGCGAGGTCGCCGGCGGTGGGGTGGCGCGGCGAGAGAGAGCGGGGGAACAGGGGAGGGTAAAAACGTAATAAAAATTTTACTCGGTCCCGACTCGAGTTAATATTACGAAATAAATTTAAAAAATAAATTTTTTTTAATAAATACTTTATTTGATCTCGCACGAGATCGAGTCAATATTATGAAATAAATAAAAAAAATAAATTTTTTTATAATAAATACTTGATTCGATCTCGCACGAGATCGATTCAATATTACGAAATAAATTTAAAAAATTAAAATAATTTTGTAATAAAAACTTTATTCCGTCCCACACGAGACCGGCGCCGTACATTTCCCACCACGTCCATCCAGCCCCGAGGCGGTGACATTGTTGGCCAGCGGGCTGCCTGCCGCAAGGTCGCCGGCAGGGGGTGGCGCGCCAAAAAAATGAGGAAGAAATAGGGGAGAGTATTTTGGTAATAAAAATTTTACTTAATCGGACTCGAGTTAAAATAATTTATTACGGAATTATTTTATTTTTTAAAATTTATTTTGTAATAAAAATTTATTCAGTAATAAAGTTATTT
This sequence comes from Piper betle, assembly GCA_033002965.1. Classification (NCBI taxonomy): domain Eukaryota; kingdom Viridiplantae; phylum Streptophyta; class Magnoliopsida; order Piperales; family Piperaceae; genus Piper; species Piper betle. The sequence continues at coordinate 46,713 of JAURVB010005995.1, read as the reverse complement.
TGTAATAAAAACTTGACTCGGTCCCGCACATGATTCGATCTCGCACCCAATCCCTATTGTGGACCGTTGGATCTAATCCAACGGTCCACAATCAACCCACCCCATCCCTCCCCCCTCCCCCCTACCCACTTTCAGCCTCCCGTCGCCGCCCCTGCCAGCCGCCGTCGGCCCCTGCCCGCCGCCATTACGAAATAAATAAATAAATAAATAAAATTTTATAATAAATACTTGATTCGATCTCGCACGAGATCGAGTCAATATTACGAAATAAATAAAAAAAATAAAATTTTTTTATAATAAATATTTGATTCGATCTCGCACGAGATCGATTCAATATTATGAAATAAATTTAAAAAATAAAATAATTTTGTAATAAAAACTTTATTCGGTCCCACACGAAACTGGGGCCGCACATTTCCCAACAAGCCCATCCAGCCCCGAGGCGGCGACATTGTTGGCCAACGCGCTGCTGGCGGCAAGGTCGCCGGCAGGGGTGGCACGAACTCGCCGGCAGGGGTGGCGCGGCGAGAGAGAGCGGGGGGAACACGGGAGGGTAAAATTGTAATAAAAATTTTACTTAATCGGAAATAGGGGAGAGTATTTTGGTAATAGAAATAGGGGAAGGGTGTGGGTGGCGGCAGGGAGGTGGTCGGCAAGCAGCGGCGTCAGCGGGGAGCGAATCAAATTTTTATTTTAGATTATTTTATTTTAAAATTTTATTTTATAAAATTAACTTGAGAGTCAGGAGCAAGTCAAGTTTTTATTTTATTATATTTTATTTTTAAAATTTATTTCGTAAATTTGACTCGAGTCAGGAGCGAGTCAAATTTTTATTACGAAAATGCCATTGCTCCTTCTTTCCCGGTGTTTTGTGGCGCCACCGCCGGCGGTGAAGCAGGTGACGCCGGCGAGGAGGTGGCCAGTGCAGCAGACGGCGGGGAGGAGCTTGGTCGACGGGCGGGGCGGCGGCGAGGGTGGGGGCGAAACGGGCGGCCGGGGAGGGTGGCGAAAACAGGGCAGGGGCGGGCGGGGCCGCGGCGGGGGTGGGGCGAAACAGGCGGCGGGGGGGCGGGGAACCGGGCAGGGGGCGGGCGGGGGCGAGGCGGCGGAGGGGGCAGGGGAAACAGGGGCGGTGGGGGGGGACGGCTACGGGCAGGGGGTGGGCGGGGGCGAGGCGGCGGAGGGGGCAGGGGAAACAGGGGGGAAGGCTGCGGGCGGGGGGACGCGGCGGCGGACGGGGCGGGGGGTGGGGGCAGGGCTGCGGGCGGGGGGCGCGGCGGCAGACGGGGCGGCGGTGGCGGGCGGGGCGGCGGCGGCGGCGGAATCCGGCAACGCCCTGGGCAGGAGAAAACGTGGGGAGGGGGAAAAACAAAGGATGGATTTGGACCGTTGGATTTTGATCCAACGGTCCAAATCCAAAAACGCTGCCTGCGCTGCCAAAACACGGCAGCGCAGCACAGTATTTTCGTATATATATATACAATTTTACTATGGTGCGCTGCCCTCTTTTGGCAGCGCACCATGCGGCGCCAAATCTGGGCCGTTGGATCGCGATCCAACGGCCCAGTGCACCCTGCCAAAATACACCCCCCCCACCCACCCGCCGCCGCCAGCCCCTGCCGTCCGGCCGAGCCCCGCCGCGGCCCATGTGGCCGACCCTCGCCCCAGCCCGCCCGCCGGCATCCCCGGCCCCCCTCGGCGGCGGCCCCCTCATCGGCCCACCAGCCCCCCGCCGCCCTCCCGCCCCTGCATCTGGCCCGCCGCCCCCAGCCACCGCCCCCGCCACCGCCATGCTCGCCACCACCCCCCGCCCCGGGCGGGCGCACGTGGCCAGCGTCGGCGTGGCCGGACTGCAGGGGCGGGCGGCGGGGCAGATGCAGGGGCGGGCGGCGGGCCGGATGCAGAGGGGCCTCCGCCGAAGGGGGCCAGGGATGCTGGCGGGCGGGCTGGGGCGAGGGTCGGCCGCATGGGCCGCGGCGAGGCTCGGCCGGACGGCAGGGGCGGGCGACGGGATGCAGGGGCGGTGGCGGGCCAGATGCAGGGGCGGGCGGCGGGCCAGATGCAGGGGCGGGGTGGCGGGCCAGATGCAGGGGGCCGCCGCCGAGGGGGGCCGGGGATGCCGGCGGGTGGGCTGGTGCGAGGGGTCGGCCGCGATGGGCGATGCCGCGGCGAGGCTCGGCCGGACGGCAGGGGCGGGCGGCGGGTCAGATGGAGGGTGTTTTTTGACAAATTACTCCGGGCCGTTGGATCGCGATCCAACGGCCCAGATTTGGCGCCGCATGGTGCGCTGCCAAAAGAGGGCAGCGCACCATAGTGGCCCCTATATATATATATATATATATATATATATATATATATATATATATATATATATATATATATGCGTGCTACAGTACGCTGCATGAAAATGCAGCGCACTGCAGCTCATCAAATCTGGACCGTTGGATGAAAATCCAACGGCCCAGATATAATTTTTTTTTAACCTCTCCTCCTACCACTGTTCACGCCGCCCCGTCGGCGCCGCCCCGCCCCCGCCGGCCCCGGCCCCGGCCCCGTCCCGCCTCCGCCCGCAGCCCTCCCCCCACCTGCCCTGGTTCCTCCCGCCCCGTCCGCCGCCGCGCCCCCGCCCGCAGCCTTCCCGCCGACCTCCCCTGTTTCCCCCTGCCCCCTCCGCCGCCGCCCCTTCCACCGCCGCCCCTTCGGCCGCCTCGCCCCCGCCCGACCCCTGCCCGCAGCCCTCCCCCCACCCCGTCCGGTTCCCGGCTCCCCGCCCCCCCCCGCTGCCTGTTTCGCCCCACCCCCGCCGCGGCCCCGCTCGCCCCTGCCCTGTTTCCGCCACCCTCCCCGGCCGCCCGTTTCGCCCCCACCCCCGCCGCCGCCCCGCCCGTCGACCGAGCTCCTCCCCGCCGTCTGCTGCCCTGGCCACCTCCACGCCGGCGTCACTGCATCACCGCCGGCGGTGGCGCGACGGGGAACGGAGGAGCGATGGCAATTTCGTAATAAAAATTTGACTCGTTCCCGACTCGAGTCAAATTTACGAAATAAATTTTAAAAATAAAATATAATAAAATAAAAAATTGACTCGCTCCTTACTCGAGTCAATTTTACGAAATAAAATTTTAAAATAAAATAACATAAAATAAAAATTTGAACCGCTCCCGGCCGACGTCGTCGCTTGCCGATCGCCTCCCTGTCGCCACCCACACCCTGCCCCCGTCCCCCCACACCCGCTGCCCCCATGCCCTCCACCGGCCCAGGCCCCCTGCCTCGCCTTCTGCCGCCCCCTGACCCCCTCTCCGCCCGTTACGAAATAAATTAAAAAATAAAATTTTTTTATAATAAAAACTTGACTCGATCTCGCACGGGATCGAGTCAATATTATGAAATAAATTTAAAAATAAAATAAAATAATTTTGTAATAAAATTTGACTCGATCCTGCACGAGATCGAGTCAATATTACGAAATAAATTTTAAAAAATAAAATAAGTTTGTAATAAAAATTTTATTGGTCCCACATGAGATCGGCGCCATGTATTTCCCAGCAGGCCCATCCAGCCCTGAGGCGGCGACAAAAAAAAATTAAATAAATAATTTCTTAATAAAAACTTTATTCAATCCCGACTCGAGTTAAAATAATTTATTACGGAATTATTTTATTTTTTTAAAATTTATTTTTAATAAAAATTTATTCGGTAATAAATTTATTTTATAATAAAAACTTGACTCGATCCCGCACATGTTCGAGTCAGCTTTTTATTACAAAATTATTTTATATTTTTTTAAATTTATTTCATATTATTGACTCGATCTCGACTCAAGTCAAGTTTTTACTACAAAATTATTTTTTTTAAAATTTATTCCATACTACTAATTTAACTCCAATTGAGATCGAATCAAATTTTTTTAACGAAATTATTTTATTTTTTTAAAATTTATTTCGTAATAAAAAATTGACTTGATCCCGACTAGAGTTAAGTTTTTATTACGATATTATTTTATTTTTTTAAATTTATTTTATAATATTAACTTGACTCGATTCGAGATCGAGTCAAGTTTTTTTATGAAATTATTTTATTTTATTTTTAAATTTATTTCATAATATTAACTTAATTCAAGTCGGGATCGAGTCAATTTTTTTTAACGAAATTATTTTATTCTTTTTAAAATTTATTTCCTAATAAAAACTTTGACTCGAGTCGGGAGCGAGTCAAATTTTTATTACAAAACTACCCTCCCCTGTTTCTTTCCCAACCCATTGTTCTGCCGCGCCGCTCCACCGCCGGCGACCTGCCGCCGGCCGCCAGCGGGGGTCGGGAGGGGGGCGTGGCTGCGGGCGTGGTCGGTAGGGGGACTGCGGCGGCAGGGGTGGGCGCGGCGCCGGGCGGGGGCAGGGGGGACCACCGCTTTGGACAGGGGCAGGGGCGGGCCGCGGCACCGGGCGGGGGCAGGGGGCGGCGCCTCGACCGGGCAGGGGGGGCCGTGCCTCGCCCGGGCAGGGGGGCCGCGCTCGCCCGGGCACGGGGGCCGCCGCTCGCCCAGGCAGGGGGGTCGCGGCTCGCCCAGGCGGGGGGGGTGAGGGGGAAACTCGGCTGGGCCAGCGGGCGGCCCAGGGGGGTGGGGGATGGGGCGCTCGGGAGGGGTGGGGGATGGGCCGGGGGCGGGGGCGGCGGAATCCGGCGAGGAGGGGGGGTAACACGCTGTGCCGGAGAAAAGGGGGGAGGGGAAAAAACCAAGGAAAGATTTGGACCGTTGGATTTTGATCCAACGGTCCAAATCAAATAAGCTGCCCATGCGCTGCATTTTGATGCAGCGCATGGTAGCATTTATATATATATATATAATGTATTGAACTACTTTAAGGCCATGATAGATGAAGCTGTGAGCGTTTTAGAGGATGCGTGGGTGAATAACCAAGATAATCTTATTGAAATTGTAGTAGTTATACGGGTGTGTAAGTAGAGTACTGATAGATGCATAATAGTTATCATGCGTAATTACGTAGTTTTGTTTGTATATAAAATATGACGCTCAAATTAAGGTTATTTTAAAAAATGCCATGCACATATTTATCAGCATACTTACATGTTAATATGTTAGACAAGTATTCCTCAATAAATGCAATAGCTCCCCTCTTAAAGAGGAAAATGCAAAGAGAGACTCAGTTATGGAGGAACCCTAATAAGGATCATCCTTATACGAAGGAATTCGGCCTCTAAGTGAAACTGGCATACTTCTCTTTCCTATACGGGGGAGACAATATATTTTTTTCACTATTTTTATTTATCATGAAAATGTTTTACTTCAGTATTAAAATTTGAAAACCGCAAAAAATGTCAAAACAATCCAACAACATAATTAAACTCTTAGACAATTATCATTTAAAATGTATTGTAAATGCCGTAGACGCTGTAACTATAACAAAAGAAGCGCAACAAAAATGTACCATCTTTCGACCATACCTAGAAAATTGCCCCAATATTTATTAACAAAAAAATTATTTATAGTGAAGTAAGTCATTACTATTTTTCTTTTTGAAAAAAACATACTATATTAAGCTTATTTGATTTAATGGTAGGGATTTTAACGATTTTAGAGTGGGGCCTTTATTATCTAGGGTCTCTCGGTTAGATTTTAAAAAGATAAACATTATAGTATGAATTGTTTATAAGCAACTTGACCACAAGATTATATTGACGCTTTCAATCGTGTTTTGTAGACCTTATTGGTTAGCCGATGAATAGTTTGTGCACTTTTAGTTGTAATTTAAGAACCTGGTAAGCAAGGTGCATAACCAAGTCTATCCGAGCCAGTTTATATATATAGGCTTCATTGAAATCTATTTGAAGAATCAATCAAAGAAAATCATAAAATCTACAAAATCTTCAAGCTTTAGCCCAGACTCCCCTTTGATTTGTGCTTATAGGACGAAAAAACGCGATAATATATCCACACTTTCTTGAATGCAGCTGCTATCACATATAAACTCAAATGCTTTCCAGAAAACTTAGACACAAGATGATAGCGAATGCAATCACAATATCCCAAGTCTTAGCCTCGCTGTAATAAATTGACAAAAAAGGAGTGAGCTATTGGAACTGGATATGGACACTACAAGGGTACAGGAGCCGGGCCAAGCTTCGGCTCCAGCTCACTCCAAATTGACAAATAAACTCAACTCGGACCAATGCCACCCCTACAAGCGATTGCACAATCAAGTCATTCCCACAAACAAATTAAGTTATACCTAAATTAGTGCCCTCGTATTATATTTTTACTGACAAACCCAAGGTCGACAAGAGCTTGGGTTCACATTATTTGTATCGAAACAAACATTTAATAAAATTTAATAGCTTTCATCATCATAATCATTTTTTGGGGCTTATCACAAATTATGTTTACCCATCATCTGGAGAATTAACTGACAAACAAATTCGATCCTCCAAAGGTTGTCCATGTTTCATGCGCCTAGTTCAAATGCTAAATATACTACCAACATCATAGACACATTGCATAACCTAGAGTGTACAAAATGTAAACAGTTTTTAGATGGTACTTGCTACCCCATTTCTGTTTTGCAGAGAATTTACGTCACGGCTAGAATCCCATTTTTAGAAGTACAAATTTGGAATCTTAAGCACATTCCACATCCCAAATCAGCACTTTAATATTAAATAGAGCATTGCGGCTTACATTGGACAAAACCAGCAATTAGTCGAAGGCCACATTTTTTCTCTGCACCTTTCGATGTCCACAAAACCCAACAAGAGAAGCTCGACTAAAAGGAAAACACATACCGGTTCTGCCCCTTTAGAGATCATCTCTTCCGGCGTTTTGACTCAGCCTGAATATATATTAAAGTATCAAATATGTGACTTTAGTGAGACAAAATTTGCTACCTAGGATCAATTTGGCAATCGTACTTATTTTATGAAAAAAATTCAACAATAAAGACCACTCCATTGCATGGGAATGGTAATTACTCAAACTAAAATCATTACTTAAGCAAAACCACTCACACATGCCATTCAATAATGCTTCAAAGAGCAAAAAGTTGAAGGACAGAACGCTTGTCATCCTATGGATACTACTCACCCCCAGATTGGGAAAACAAAAAATAAAGGAATAAAGACATTTTATTGCCATAAATCAAACTATCATAGTGAATGCATTATCACGAGTCAACAACTTTTTGACTAAAAAATATATCTCCCTAAGCCAAATTCTCTTTCTCTCATAAGACTAATTCTTCAATATGTTAGTTAAAATAATGAAGAAGAAAGCCATAAAACCAGCCAATAGAACCTAGCTCTTAGGCAAGTTATACACAGGAAAAATTAAGGATATAGCTAATATGAACTACACATCTAATTTAAACATTTTTAATGGGTCCCAAATAATTAGGTTCATATGCATGGAATGTATAGTGCTTAAGTAGGAGGTCGGTAAAATTTTATCTTCTTTTGACATCAATATGACCTATTTTAAAATTTTCAAAAAATGTAATAGTTTAAAGATATTTTTAAATTAATTTTTATTACAATTTCTTTGATAATTAAGATAAAAGGGTTAAAAGTATTAGATTCAGTTGAAAATTTCTAAATACTCTTGTTATTTAATTTTATATTTATCTATATGGATTTTGAGTAATGGGACCCACTAATTTGCTTAAAATAAAAATATAGCTCGTATTAGCTAAATGAGCTGTAGCTCATTTATATAAGGCTCTTTATACATATATGTTTTCTAATTAGAATAAATAATATTGATTATGTTAGTAGACGAAACATCATATAGCCTAATCAACTTCTAACAAATATTCACAGAAAAGATTCACATAAACTAGCAACTGCTCTAGCCTCCAGCAGAGCTTGCTGGATAAAAATTTAGTCCTGCACCATTTTGCAATTTTGAATCCCTTCTATTCGATAGAGGTCTCAAAGATGTAAACTTTTGATTCCAATTCAGTGCAGATGGAACCTACTTATGCACTTATGAAAGTACTTCCTTTTAGCATTAAAATATTTTAGTCACCAGGATAGAAAGTAAGAAGTGCCGCATCAAAAACAAAAGAAATAGGCAACCAATGTATAAGATATTGCACACTAACCACATAGAAACATCAACCAACTAATCAAACAGGTAAGGAAATTGTAGTAAAATAGTACACAGATAAAGGGTAGTAGTGCTATTATGTTGTGAAGTATTTTACATTTATAATTCAATAAGCAGATTAAAAAATCATTTTCTAAGGAACATACCAACCAAATGCGGAAGTTGGTTGCACCTGATAGTAGCTGTGACACTTTGATTTTTACAAGGCAATACTAATAGACAATGAAAGCCACAATAGACTGAATGTGTGTTACAATGCTGAAACCATCATTTCCCCATCATTTCAACAAACTAGCTACAATTGATGAAACCATTTTAATATAAACAATGAATTTTCTCTCTTTTTCTTTGATAAGGATATAGCTAATGAATCTTTATAACCGGTTAATTCAATTGATATTGGTAAAAGAAAAAAGATCATTACCTTTGGCTCAACAAGGGGTGAATTGGAAAAGTTGTTCATAGATCGTTTAGCCTCATCCTCAGAAGAGCACTCAGAGCAGACAAAGTGCTCCAACTTCTTTGCTTGTTCAATAGACATACCCATACAAGAAGGATGGAACCTGAAATAGTGTCTCGCAATGGCAAGAATGTTCATCAATTTCGGTAATGACTGAAAAAAGTTTTTTTAGATAAGGTAAATGAACAGAAATATAGAAAAGAATGGTCAAAAAACATGCAGATTTAAACATCAGCTCAACTCCATGAGACAGTGGATAATAATAGCATTCTTGTTGTAAAGGAGGAAAAAGTGGAAAGAGTTACAAACTGATGTCAACATTACATAAGCCAAAAGAAGAATGACAAATTTTATGATCATGGATAAATATACGGGAAAAACATTTATGACTAAATAATAAATGTTATAATATTATCAAATGGTATAGCTTTTAATAAGATATGAATCACGTAAGAAAGCTTTGTTAAGAGTCTAACAAAGCAATCAATTCAAACAAAGAAGGAAACAAAGAAAAAAAATGAAGACAGTTCATGCAAGCTATACAAGAAATACATTTAAAACATAAATGATCAGACATTTGAAATAATATACATTTGGTAGCACAATAAGAGATGGAAATTGAGATAAGCTGAAAACCAAAAGATTTTGCGCAGAAAGCTCAAGCTGCATAACTATAAAGTTCTAGAGGGTGGGTGCCTTCTGAATTATTTAGTATTTATTTCGAGAGTTAAAGAAAGGCATAGTTTTTCTCACTTTTTCATATATTTCTGTAGAAATGATACTAAATCTTTGAAATATATTTCGTCTCTGCTAGGCAGTAAAATTCAAATTGGAAGTAGATAACAACTCAAACACAAATATTTATTCATTCCCACCACATGAAAATAGTATGCAGCAAAACTGTCTACCTCACAAAAAAACCATGTTTAAAAATCACTCAAAATTTCAGCAGCAAAACTAAAGAACGATATGAAATACTATGAAATTATCAAGCATATCACTACCAGTCCTTGCAGCCCTCGCATTGGACCATGAGATCATCCGGATTATAAGGCATCTCACATTTACAGTACCTAACATGCAAAAACTCGTCGCATCAGAAGCTGCAAGATAACAGACAATGTACATAAATGAAGAGAAAAATAAATAAATCAACAAGCAACTTACACAGCAACACGGTCAGGCGTGAAACCCCTGTGGCTGCCTTGTACTCGAAGCGGCAGAAGTAGTCCTCGGACCCAACATTCTCCAGCTTAGTGTAGTTTTTAAAGGAATGCACGGTACATTTCCCCTCAATGGTGTGTGCACTCTGCACATCATAATGATCAGACAAAAACAGCTCTTTGGCACCATGAAACTGTCGCCGACCACCAAGAGACTCCTCCGGCCGATAGTACCACCTCACCTTCACCTTCACATTGTTCCGGACGTCAGCCTCGATCTTCTCCACGCTGGCCACATACGGCGGCTTCTCCGAGTCCGACGGCCTCATCAGCACGCAGTCCCCGGCTGCCGCCAACATTTGGAGCAACAATAATCACAAAAGCACAAAAAAAGACCCAAATTTTACAGATACAGACACCCAGATATACAACAAAATCCAACACCAACAAAGCGAAACGAAATCATTTGCAACAGCAGGTAAAAGCAATAACGACAAGCGCGGCCCAGATGGTATGAAAAAGCTCGAGTGACTTGCCGTCGTCGTTCTACACAACCTCCACTCCCAGCCCAGCAGAAAGAAAAAAACGACAATCTCAAACTAGAACAAAATCGATACCCAAGACGTGAGAGACATTACCTCTGACGATCTTGTTGGTGCCTTTGATGGTGTAGGAATCGAGCTCCTTCTTCCCCGGCTTCGTCTTCGCCATTTAGACACGGAAAAGCAATCAAAGATGACAACTTTCCGGCACAAATTAAGGAGGTGGTCCTAGGAGTTTCCCCGCGATGTGCAGGCCTGCAACCTTGTATACCTCCCTCACTTGGTGTACCGGCCGGTAGTCGTCTCTCCACCTCGCTCCCCCCAATTGAAGCTTTTAGTCTCCGGACACAAGAATTGAAGAGGAGATGAGAGGTACAAAGAGGGGTTTACTCCGGTCTGTGAGAGTAAATGTGAATCTGTATTTTTTTTATACGGGTAAATCGTCCATAGTACCTAATTGTCCTGCTCACCTTCCTTTTACAAAATTTATCGAATATTTTCATAAATTGAAAACCTGTCAAAGTGTTATAAATCCTGATACGAGAAATTTGCTAAAACTTAGTTTAAAAAGCTTTCAAGAATTCATTTTCCTATTTTATCCTATTTTATAGAATCCCACGGCTATAGGTCCCTTTACTGGCCCCACTGTGGGTCCTCATCTGTCCCCACCATAGGCTCCACTATAGTCTCTACAATGACTATATCATGGGCCCAAGGTGGGGATAGATGAGGGACTCACAGTGGGGTCAGTAGAGGGACCCACAGAGAGTTTTATCATTTTCCAATGAGAAGAATCTGACTCAAGATAAATTATTTTGGACGATGACTGTTTGTAGTATCAGAGCCATTTTGAATCTTACAGACACGACCAAAGCTAGGTAATGCAGTCTGGTAAGTCGATATTAAGCTCGTGGTTAAGCGTCCAGTCGCAGTTGTAGTATTGCTACCAAATTCCTAATATTAAGTATAGAATCTATCACAGGATAGATGATTTTTTTACGACAACTAGTTAAGAGATCTAAAGATTTAGAGAGTTCTAAAATTACTTAACAACTAGTATATAATAACATTGAACAACGCTTAAATAAATGGAGTATCCCTCATGTTAAGCCTACTAAAATATATAATAAAGGATTACTTGAATTTAAACAAGCGTGCCTTATTAAAACTTATAAAAAAGTGTAATTGTCCAAAATTTTACTGAAAACTTATCTTTATTAAGTAATAAAATATTGGAAGAATTACGAACTTAATATAATTATATTCATTTAGGATTAGTACAAGTGGCTGTGAAACTATTAACTAGAGATAGTTTAAACACTTCAATATTATTATGTCTAAGGGATACTAGACATAATAAATTTAAATATTTTCTATTAGGAATAATAGAATTCAGTTTAAGAATTGGACCTGTATATTTTAATTATTATCCAAAATTTTCATTATCCTGAAGTGATCCTCATCTTAAAGAAGCTTTGTGATTAAACATGAAAACACAAGGATATGCTATGAAAGAAAGATCCCAAAACATATGTATTATTTATAGACTTTATTTTAAGGCTATGATAACAATTAATCCAAATGCTAGACTTGCATCAAGAAAAAGTAATACAACATTATTTCAAATATATACAACTAAAGCTAATATAGAAATTCCTAAAATTATTAAATGGAAAGATATAGTTCTGCCAAATGCTTGGAAATTAGAACAAATAGTTCCTCTTAAGGTAGAGAAAAGATCTGCAGAAGTAATTATAGAAGAAAATAATGGTGATGTAGTATAATCTTTAGAAGAAATAGTAATTCTACAAGATTTGTATCACAACATGATAAACCTTCTAGTTCTAATGTAGCTGGAATACTTATGTTAGAACATAATATACCTCATGCGTTATACACAGATGAGCCAAGTTTCTCAGAAATGAAATTTAAAATTAATACTATAGACTTTGAACTAAATAGGAAAAAATGTTCTAAAGAATTTATGCAACCAAGAGATAAAAACTTTAAAGAGTGGTATTTTAAAATACTTGATGAAAATCAAAAAGCAAAATATAAAGAACTTTATTATAAAGATTTAAAAATTTTAAAATATGAAATGACTTTTAAAAAATGGTTTAAAGAACTAGTAGCACCTAGAATATTAGTACATAAAGAGCCAATAAAGTGGGAAACAACTAATGGTAAAGTAATTCCTAGTAGATAACTTCCTCTATGAAATATTAAATATGAAATAATATAAGCAATGTTCTTTGTTAAAACTGAATCTAAACAAGAAAACAAAATAATTATACTCAAATGCATTTACAAACAATTACAACTCAATTATCAAATATAGAAGATAATTGGTTTCCTAGACAGAAAGGAAAAGAAAAGGTTGAAGAAGAAATTCTTAAACCCCTATTAATCAAACTTCCAATTATAACAACTAAGTTTAATAAAAGAGCTCCTATAACGGAAGAATTTTTAGAAAGGTTAATAGGAAAATTAGGAGAGTTAAAAATAAAAACTATTAAAGGATATGAATCTGAGGATTTGATAAATCAATTCAGAGATTCTATAAATGTAGCAAAGAAAAATCTTTTACCTCAAACATTAAATTATTATCCAAGACCAACTCCTGCTGATCTATTATTTGAAGAAAGTATGAATGTAACTTTGTCACAATATAATGGAGAGTCGGTCTATGAATGGAATATTGATGGACAATCTGAATATCAAATAATAACAACATTACATATTAATGTATGCTACTATCTGTAGAACAAATAATAATTCAGATAAACAAATTTTAGAAATGATAATTGCAAGGTTTACATGCCAACTGAAAGGTTGGTGGGATAAAATATAATCATTTATCACAACCTCAAAAAATAGAAATATTAGGTGCTCTAAAACTAGAACCTAGTACATAGCAGATAAGAGAAAATTTAGTATATACTTTAGTTCAAACAATATTACATTACTTTGTAGGTAATATTAATCAACTTAATGAAATATATATATATATATATATATATATATATATATATTCTCTATGGTGTGCTCCATGATTTTGCAGCGCGCCATACGCTACACTAATAAGAGTTGCTGGATCAAAATCCAGCAGCTCTTGTTCAAGCTACCCACCCACCTGAGGATGGAGGTGCTCGCCCGCTCGCCCCCTGCGATCGCCCCATGCCACACCTCGCTGTTGCGGCGCCCCTCCCCTGCCCCCAGTCGGGGCCCTAGTCCACCATCCTCCTCCCCTGCCCGGCCTGAGGTGGCGGAGGGGGAGAGTGCCCGCTAGGGGCCGGGGGTCGCAGAATTGGGCAGTGGTGGGGGGGGGGGGTTGGTGTTGCAGCCGCGTTGGGGGGCGATGATGGCCATGTGGGGGGAGGAAGGTGGTGGACGGGAGCCCTGATTGGGGGTGTGGGAGCCACGGCGGCGGGCGGTGGCACGGGGTGGTCGCAAGCAGGAGGGGCGGGCCCGACGGGCGGGCGAGCGGGTCCATCATGAGGTGGGTGGATGGATTGAATCCAGCGGCTCTCGTTAGTGCAGTGTATGGTGCCCTTCAAAACCATGCAGCGCACCATATATATATATAGTTGCGTTTGCACCGACCCCCCGCCCACCTCCCGCCTCCGTTGTCCCCCTGCTACTGCCTCTGGCCCTCTCCCGCCTCTGCGGTTCTCCACCCGCGACACCCCTGGCACCTTTGGCCACCTCAGGCCCCCCGTCGTGGTGGGGGCTCCCCTGGCAATGCAGACCCCTCGGCGGTAACAGGTTGTGGTAGGGGAGGGGTGGTGGTCATCGTGGCAGGGGCGACGACCGGAGGAGGAGGGGCACCCTTGACGGCAGCTGGGCAGGGGTCCCCAGGACGACGACTGGAGGTTCGGCCCACCCCCAACCACTGACCCCTGCCACCACCACCCCCCACCACTATCGTCGGTCTCAACACGAGTCAATAAAAAGTTGACACAATCCCGATTCGAGTCAGAAAGTCTATCACAAGTCAATAAAAAATTAGCTCGGCCCGGCTCGAGTCAGTAAAAACTTGACTTGGGCCCGACTCGAGTTAGTAAAAAATTGACTCAGTCCTGAGTCAAGTCAACAAAAAATTGACTTGGGCCTGACATAAGTCAGTAAAAACTTGAGTTGGGCCCAACTTGAGTCAGTAAAAAATTGATTTGGTCTTAAGTCAAGTCAATAAAAAATTGACTCGGGCCCGACATAAGTCAGTAAAAACTTGACTCGTTCCTGACTCAAGTCAGTAAAAAATTGACTCGGTCTCGACTCGAGTCAATAAAAAATTGACTCGGTCCTGTCTCGAGTAAATAAAAATTTGACTCAGTCCCGACCCATAATTAATAAATAATGCATCATAACTCAGTAAACAGTTTTAAAATTAATTTTGCGATCAACTATATAATAAAAAAATAACATACTCTTACATATTCTAATAACATTTAAATTATGTTGATGAATTCAAAAACACATGAGAGCCAAAACACATGAGAGATATCTTATTTAATTTTCTTCGACATGATGATACAAGTACAAACCGTGAAAGATCATGCCCACGAATAACTTATAAGTTGCAAATCTGTCAAGTTTGGATTAAAGTCAATTACAAATCATAGACACAGTTTACAAATCAGTAAGATTATACAGCCCTTCCAGATTCGTAGATATCATAGTCGTTCTCCATCACTACTTTGAGATTCACCATCACTGCACTGAGCTCCTGAATAGACTCTACGACTCCACTTTCAGATGGAACATGTTTTGCCTATATATTTAAAAATAAAACATAGAAAATAATCACATAAATTATATATAACAAAGATCAAAACAAGGTTTGTGTTAGGCAACATTACCAATGTGCTACAATTGCAAGGCAAGTGCATTTATCACGCCCAACTTGTAACACCCCAAATCCGGTTCACGCTCGTGAATTGAACCGGCATGTTACAGGGCCCGGTTAGGTCGGCTAACCCGAACCTAACTCATGTGGATCCAATCTCGACGTCTTAAGATGAAGATACGATCCATCATGAATGAATAAATACGCAAAATCCTAACATGGTACTACATGAATGCCAAGCAATTCAAAATACACACCAATACAATTACGATCAAAATTCTGAAATAAAACAGACAGGGTCTCCCCTAAAAGTGCAATTAGGGTCCACCCTGTCAAAATAATATACACAGGTATATAAGCATATATCAACAATTTCATTAACACACAATCCGATATACTATAAGCTCATTCTGGAACTTGGGCCCTAACCCATCATACTTTTGCTGCGCTACTGTGATCATTTCATTTCGTATCATTATCATGCCTCAAACATTTAATCATAGCATGTTTATTAAATAACATCATAAACAAAACATGAAACATTCAATCACCCAATGTGTGTGTGCAGAAGACCTTATTGCTCCTCCGTCCCGGCTGGCACATCCATCTCGTGCTTATTACCTACATATATATAAGAAAAACGTCAGTAACAAGCGTTACTGGTCCGAAAAGAAAATATCTATAACAAACTGGCTATGAGAGCAAACTCTCATATGAAAGAAAACAACATATACTCCACGTGAACACTCTGAAGGGCACTACTGAGGAGCCACTGGGCTGCAGACCCAGTAGCATCCCGAACTTATTGATCTGCTGCTGGTACTGTGCTACTCTCAGCACTTCTTTTTCAGTACTTCTCGTGAAACTTTATCCTAAGCCCTCTCCTTACCTCCATATTTCTCCTGGCCTTGAGCACGAAGGCCGAGTACTCTCAGGCAGTCACCTTTAGTACCCTTTAAACCACAAGTCCGGGCATGCGCTGTACTAAACAGTACCCGTAAACCTCCACGTTCTCCGGGTGTGAGGAACTCAAACGCGGAGTTGTCAGGATCCCTCGGGAATGGAACAGTCCGCTGGCACTAATCCAGAGCCCGCTTTGACTGTCACGGCATCCTCTGCATGGTACATGCAGTCGATTTCTCCATCTCTCGTCTCACTGAAAACGCGAAAACTATATATATATATATATATAGGGCTGGGTAGGGATTTATATAATAGGCCCGAAGGCAACTTGTGGTAGATCTTGGTTTCGAAATCAACCTCGAGGGATCTCATCCTCGAGGGGTTATTAATCCGGAAAATGTTCGGTTAAATGACCCAAGTTAAGTGGGATCCGATAAAACGCCACTTAACCCGTCCTGCAGGCAATAAATTAAACATACAATAGAAAGAGTAAATCAGAGACGAGTCCTAAACGGACCTGGTAGAAGCTCCAACGTGTCATCGCGCCTAGGCGGCGAGCTCCTACTTCGTACCTACACATCAAAACTAAATACTAACGCCCGCTAACTAAATGATGCATCAAACACAATGAACATCAATCACAATTCAATCATCAACATCTAGCAACAGTTAAATAATCATAAATTTAAATAATTCTAACTCATCCTAGTCATACCAATTTTATTGTGTTTTTCAAAGTTACGTCCTGATCACTTATCATGCTGAGACTCCTACCTCATTAGATCGCTGAACCTTCATTCACACTTAATCTCATCATGTAACTTATCATTATCAATCACATCAATAAATCAACCCTAGCATGCTGTGCTAACAATCATCAGACTTTAACTTATAAATTCGGAGGTAATTATACCTCATGTCGTCGGCAATCGGCGACGGCTAGGGTTTCGTCGCACGTCTCGAAGCTCAAATTCAGCGCTCATCGGCGTCCGAAGCTCGATCGGCTCGACTGGGTGAGCCCCGAGGAAGATCCGGTGAATTCCAGTGAATTTCAGAAATTCCAGTTTTCCGGCAGCTGCTGGCGGTTTTCCGGCGGCTTCCGGTGGTTTTCCGACGACAATTGCCGGCGGCGTCTACTGGTCGGAAAGGGGTCGTGTTCGGTACCCTCGGAACCGGCTCGGCGAGCCCAACTCATCTATGAGGTCGACGCGGCCAACGGAGGTGGCGGATCGCCGGAAAATGGCTAAAACAGGGCCGGCGGCGATGGGTCGCTAGATCCGGCCGGCCCGGGCGGCGATGGCCTCCGCTCCGGTCGGGGAAGGCCGCTAGGGGGTCGAAGACGTCGAGGCGACTACTCGATCGAGGCGGCAGAATCGGTGACACGACCGAAACAGGCCGCGGCGCTAGGCGAGGCGATTCCGGCGTCGCGGCGGCCTGGCAGCGGCCGGGGCTGGTCGGGGTGGCACGGCGACGCCGTGGCGGGGCTAGGCAGGGTCGATCGATGACCGGGCGGCGGCAGCGACGGGCGAGTGGCGGCGTCGTGGTAAGGGTCGGGGAAGAAGGTATGGGAGAGAAAAAGACTCGATGGCAAACTCGTAAATATTACTTGACTCGTCTCCGACTCGAGTCAAGTATAATAACTAAGTCGTATTAAATCCTAAAAAATTCATAAAAATCGGGAAAATTCCCGTAAAATCAAACAAATACCAAACATCGTAATGATATGCTCTAGAACTATCAACCCAACTCGAAAAAATACCAAACAAATACCAAAACACGTGTCTTGAAACTGACTCAACTCGAAAAAAAATAACGGTCGACTCGACCGGTTCTGAATATAAAACCTTAACTCGGATCGTGGGTTTTACACAACTCCCCGTTTGTTGCAACCATGACATAACGTATCTTTTACCATATGTTTTATTGCAAGTTCTTTACCACTCTTCCATCTTTTACCACTTCCTTTTATCTTTGATTATGCCGGTGGATGTACATATATTCCATGATGTACTTGTATTCTATATGTGGATCATCTACCACATCTTCTACCAATTTTTCTATCTCCAATAATTTTTGTCTGGCGAGTTCAGACTTCTTAGACGATGAATATGTCTTTTTGGCCTATCGATTAAATATACAGTGTAATTCTCCCCAATTAGAGAATAAAATTTTATTGCAATCACCACAAAGTTCTACTCCATCACCATAAAAAACAATTTCCTTTATTATTTCAATTGTTCATCTCTTCACGACATAGAGTTAAGGAAAAATATCACTCTCATTTAATCTTAGTACATATTGCAAATGCCTACATAGAATACCTTCACTTTCCAAAAATTTACAGCTGCATGTGCATCTACTGTCAACTCCTATGTAAGTAACACATGCAACCAACTCTTTATTATTTGTATAGCATGTTACCTCATACTGTTCAATATCCTTCCCATCTAATTTTTTATAAGATGAGCAACATACCAAAACATATTGTAGTTCTTCTTAAAACTTATAAAAAAAATTTCGAGTATAAACCTTTGCCATTTTACATTCCATTTTGAATGGAGTGACTAATTTGAGGTTTTTATATAAGTTTTCATAAGATTCTTTTGCCTCGTTCAATCTATGTATTTTGATAGCTCTCTCAAATCTATGTATAAACTCAATAAGGCTATTTTTTTTATTGACATACCTTGAATAAAGTGAGTTTTGAGATTCACTCTCACGCTTGACAAATTTCATATATGGATTTTAACCACTTATTTTCCTCCAAGCAATTGTCTTTCATTATTTCACTCCATTGTGATTCAAATTCTCCTTTGTTTTCTATACCATAAATTAAACTATGAAATGACTCATAAAACTCCCTTTTATAAGCAATTGCACCTAATTTTTCAATTTCCTTCTTAAAGATATGCCAAATGCAAAGGCGATGATATGTTGACGGAAATATCAGTTTTATTGTTTTATCCATTGCAAGATCTTGATCAATAACAATTGGCCCGGGGTGCTTTCCATCTATGCATTTCAAAAATGTTTCAAAAAGCCACACAAAAGACTCAGTCTTCTCATTATACAAAAAATACATCCAAATGTAATAGTTTGCCTATGATAGTTTACTCCGGTGAATGGTGCAAAAAATAAGTGCATATTTATTTATATCATATGTTATATAAAAAATCATCCCATTTGAGAAAAATTAATAATTTTTTCTTGTAATTCCATCTACCCAAAAACAATGTTTCAATCTACCATCATAATCAACTTCATAACAATAAAAAAATGAGTCATTTATCTTTTTTATTTCCTCGAAATGTTCCATCAATAATTGGGCATCAATTTCCATTATCTATTCTTTATTTTTTGTCTAGGCATTTCTAATATTTATCTATGTACAACTAATATTTTCAGTCCCACCTGCTTCAATTTCTAGCACAGACATTAATTGAAAAGTTTTTATGTTAGCCAATGCAAATATGTAAATCAAACTTCGGTGCACACCTGTAACATGCACATGCGACATGAGAAAATGAGTTTTTTTGGTATAAGGAGTGTGTGACTATATCCTTCTTCAAAATGCATGGCTTTCTATGTGCCCTCTTTATTTTTAGTTACCGTGATACGTGCTTGACAACTTTCTCTAATGATAGGATAAATTCTCTTTTTTCCTTTTTAGGGTATTTCTCTCTTTCATTTGCTTGTACTCATAGCATCATTATTGTTTTCATCTTTATATCCAATCTGTATTTTACATTCATTTTCTTTTGAATGTCCTTCTTTAGAACACATAAACACTTGAGAATATAACTCTTTTGTTCCCTTATGATAATTTGTACTATGTTTACGTCCACCAAAGCTGGCTATTTTTTAATAACTAGTGTAGAAGTTGAGTGCATCGTGCAAACTATCAAATTGCATTCCAACCTTCGGTTTGACCTCTTCTTCTACAATAGGATAAAATGTTGTAATATGTTGGCCTAATTCTTCTTCGGCATTTTCTTTATCTTCAAGATTGTCCATTCTTAAACAATACAAAATTTATAAAAACTAAGAATCTAATCAATTAAAATAGTCACAATAAACATTCTTTCATTAAGTCAAAGTAACTTCAAAGGCTTAACTCTCACCTGATGCTTGACATGGCGAGTTCGGCACGGGAGGGTGGGGGCGTCTGGGGGCGGCCGCGGTAGGTGAGTGCCAATTTGTGGTGGGGGGGGGTGCGGTGGGTTGGGGCAGGGGGATGGGCCAGGGGCCGGGGGAGCCATGTCAGGCGGGGACAGGGGGCATGGCAGGGGACGGGTGGGCCGGGGTGGGTGTGGTGCGTCTGGTGGCGAGGTGGGGAGGCATTGTTAAAGACACAAAGGGAGGAGCGGGAAATTTGCATGTGGGCGGTAGAGTGCGGTTGGGACAAGCGCGACCAACAGAGCATGCGGGGAGGGGGGAAATAATATTAGTCGCTGGATCGATTTGAGAGGCGGGCTGCACTTTCTCCCATTTTCGATCACAAAACACAGGCAAATTTGTCACAAAAAATTCTGGTGAACAAAATTTTAGTGACCACGGATTTTTTCCCCACTAGTATAAGATTAATAAATAACTAAAAAATTACAAAACACTACACATTGCACGGGGGGGTGGGTGAAACGTTTTATATATATCCTTCTTTAACAACCAGACAAAAATTAACGCCCTTACGTACACAAACTTATTCAGATTCATTGAAGCAAAGACCGCTCATCCAATCACTATGCATACATATTCCAAAATTAAGAAGGCAACAATGTTTTTTTACTTTTGGTGGAATCACAAGCAATGTTAGACGATTATTGCAATGACCTGCCTATTCCGAACCACGAGCCAAGTGTTATTATATAAAATTAAGTGTCTCATAAATTAATTTCTATTAATTTTTAAGATTTTAAATAAACCCATAACAAAAAAATTTAATATAACAAATGCTTGAAATAATCTAAGCTTCATGAACTGAACCGAAATCCCGTTGTCATGCAAACAATCTAAAAATATAATAACAAATAAGAAAAATGAAATTCAAAAGTCTAATAAGAGAGTCCTCCACATTTTCCGACTCTGCCAATATTTTTATGTTCACACCTAAAGAGGCAATTCTGCGTTAGTGATAAAAACACTAATTCATATAATTATAAGAAACAAGTTAATATATTCCACAACATCACGCTACGTGGCTCACGGCTGCAGTTACTGTCATTGACTCACCTTTTCAGTATCACAAGTACATAATGAGTTGTCTTGCGCCACTGTGCCCTGTTACCTTTTTAGGTATGAGGGCATGTATTTAATCTTTTAAGAAGTTTAAGGGTACTGCCCTATATCAGACTAAGTCAATTCTTAATTTTTCAAGAAGTTTAAGGGTGCTGCCCTATATTAGATTGAGTCAATCTTTAATCTTTCAAGAAGTTTAAGGGTGTTGCCCCGTGTCGGACAAGTCAATTCTTTGACCCTGGATTCGGCACATAGTTATCGAATATAGGCTCAGGCCAACCAAGGCTCCCAAATATGAATATATAATATTTCGAGTAATTATACGAATATGAATTTCAACTACGAGAAACGATAATGAAACTCTTCTAAAGCCTTCACTTTGTAAGTCAAATGTGCTCCCAAACTATCAAGATGATGTTCCATTTAACAATAACAAAATTCTCCTTTATAAAAAAGAATATGAGTAGAATTTAAGAGGTAGATATATTGAATTTTATAGAAAAGAACGTAATCACATGTAACTATATTAAACACCAAGCACTTATATGATAGCGAAAAGTTAAAAAAACTAATTATTATATTAATGCGAATGAGTGTCAAATCGCACTCACAACTCCTAATCTAAAAAATTCAATAAATAAAACTTATTTAAAACCATTCATAAATATCATCATATCGATACGTTAAAAATTATAATTGATAATTTATGATATTAATTTTTAATAATTAATTTAACTAAATAATATTTAAAATTCTTTCTACAATTTATAAAATTCTAAATAAAATAACCCAATTATATTCAAAATTTTATAATATTTCCAAAAAATCGGAACGCTCCGCTCATCCAATTATTCCCCCCAATGTGCCGCAGATCTTTAGAGCTCAGTTTTTTACGACAGAGCAGGCATTGGGGGCTCTCCCACTTTACCCACATCGCCATGCACCTTTTGTGATACGTATGTGAGCAGTTCTCCAACTTCTTCAACTCGTTGCCATCTATCATACTCGTCTTCTCCATGCATATGCCACACTTGTCCACGAGCGCAGCCGCGTCGGCCTCATCGATGGCCTTGTCGTCAAGGAAACTTAAGATAGTACTCCTTATCGCCGGCCGTCGTTTGAAGTAGTTCCGGCCGGAGGAAGGCGCCGTCTGGTTATCTAATTTGTCATGGTCGGTAGACGCCATAGGAGAACGATTTGCTCGAAATTGTTTGACGTGATTACATAATGTATATATATATATATAGATGTACGTATGTTAAGATTTTAGGACGGCGGTGTAGTTAATTCTAAGTTTAGTTTCAATTCTAGTAATAATAGGGCTCCTATCTTTTCTTCCAATCCAACATGGCTCTTCTTTTAAGTAATTATAAAACTAAATTACAATGGAAATTACGAAGTATAAAACTAACTTTCCATTTAAGACATCACGAGTCTTTTTATTTAAAAGCTTCTAACTTTAATAAGAGGTTTTATTCTGATTATGATAATATATGAACTTCTAATAATACAATAATTAATCTTATTCTAAGCAACTAATTATTTACTTTATTCTAATTAATTTCCGTAAGTCTATTATCTAATTATAATATTAATAGATTAAACTTGTAATTAATTTTAATAGGAATTTGTGTTAGCAGTTAATACAGAGTTAGAAGTGAAAGCTTATGATTCATTAAATTATTATAAAGGGTAGAATAGTAATTATATTAGTCTTTTGCATTATTTAATGAATCACAACTTTTCATTTCAGCTGTTTATTAATTTTTGTATTTCTAGACAAAGAAATGTCATTCTCTAGATAATCAATAATTGAAAAAATATTTCACTAGCTGCCTAGAGGTAATTTTGGGATATTTTTGACGAAGAATATTGATCAGAAAATTTGAAATAGACTAGGTAAAGTGGATGAAAAATTGAATGTTTAAAAAATTAAATATTTTAATTATCAAGGAACAAAAGAGACGATAAAAATAAAGATCTCTCGAAAAAATGAGAGATATTTGTATCTTGTTTGTTGTAAAAGTAATAATAATAATCGGACTCTTATGCTAAATACTAATGGCGTATATCAAACAAAAAATAGGCTTAACCCATACCTTTATTTTTATTGTAATTCTTTTATTTCAACAACAATTAAGAAAGAATATATGTAAAGATTAAATATAATAATTTGATTAATTTAATTATTTTTTTGAATTTTCTCTACTAGTATATGAGAGCATAGTTAGAGTAGAATTTGCCAATTTAATTCTACTCTGTGCAAAATCGAGTCAAAATATCTGTAAATCATTTAGGTAAAAAATTACACTAAAATTCAGCCGATTTAGGCCAATTTGAGCCTATTTAAATCGATTCTCACCCCGATCGATAATGGTAAGAATCAACTAATTTAGGCAGGGATGGAGAATGGGGCGACAAAGGAGATCTAGTGGGGGGAGACAGGGGTGGGATAGGGACAGGGAGGCATCGGCCTGCGGGCTAGAGGGCGGCATTAGGCGGAGGAGATTTGGTAGGTGATATAAGAAAAGGTAGAGAAAAATAAAGGGGTAGTTTAGGTAATAAAAATTAATTTATTTTTTATGCGAGTCAATAATAATAAAATAAATCTTAAAAATATAAAATATAATATAATAAAATATAATAATGTAAAATTATACTAATAAAGTAAATAATAATAATATATATGGATAGAGGGATGAGATCAAAGATTAATTTTGATGGATTTAAGTAAATCAATTTAAGTTAAATTGTGATTGAAAGACCGATTCCGATTTTTGCGGTTAGACGAGTCGTCACCGGTTTGAGACAAAGTTTGAGAAGAGGGATGACGAGAGGCGTTGGCGCCGTCTCGGCCACCCGCGCCACCGTTCTCCCCCTTCTATTCTCCGCCGACGGCCACCGCCGGCTTTCTCTTTTCTTCCATCTCCGCTTCCGCCGACGCCTCCCCTCCCGCTGCTGCTTCCTCTGGTCCGTCTTCCTCTTCTGCAGCTTCTTCTTCTTCCTCCTCATCTGATATGCTTTTATCTTTTGTCGTGTTGAATTAGTGGGATTAGCTTATATCCAATAATTTTGTACGATAATGCATATAACGAGATGCAATTGCAGACCATATGACGTTCATCAAGGAAGTGGCTGTTACTCAGCCTCCGGAGAATTTGAGTTGCTTGTTGAGCATGCTTCGAGCCAGGGGTATGTTACTACCATGTCCTATTACTTGGCCTATTTTTTCCTCAAACCTTCATCGATGGCCCTTTTTTTCCCGTAAGATGTTTGAAAAGGATCTATTTCTCTTTTTTCTTTTAATAACAAAATGGAAAAATGGAGGATGGCGACAAAATGGAAAAATCCTAAAATTCGACGACTTTTGGACATTTAGAATTGAGGATAGTCATTACAAGCGATTCTGATTATTCAATTTTTTTTTTTGAGGGGGATCATGTTAAAAATTCGATGATGATGTTTAAAAGGAAGAAAGGATATTAGTTGTTTTAATTACTAGTGTGTGTATTTACCATCATATTCAGACCTAACGTTAAAATTGTATTTAGATTCTGATATGGGAAAATAAATTAACAACCTCTAACTGCCATAGAGATTTGAGGCTTATGAGGAAGGCTCTTCTAGAAGATCAACTTTAACCAGCGTCTTTGAAAGCCAAAAAGACTATCATGTGGTTCTGCCCAGTTTTGTGGCAAAGACTTACTAGTTTCTTAATGGACGCAAATATTTTTTTGGCACACGAAAGCAAGCATTGTGAGCTGTAGCAGATGAAAATACATGGTTAGTAAGGCTGAATATATTAGGCAGAGACAGCTTCTTCTGTTTTAACTTGCCAGAAATCTTGTGAATGTTAACTGAAACTTGTTAAAAGATGCTCAACTTTTGAATGACCACTGGATGTCAAAAACGCCAAGGTTGGGGAAATTGGTTTGTTACCTGTAATAAATCTTGCAATTTGATATTTAGAGATTTTTCTGGTTAAAAAAGTGGTCCCCCACCCCACCCCTTCCATTAATCCTTGGCTACAATGAATAGAACTGAGAATTTGTGATTTTTGGAATTAAGTAGGAGAAGGCCATGACTAGTAGCAGTCTATTGAAGAAAAGTATAACTTTCCTTTTTCAGGTGATAGTATTGTCTCCCCTGGAGCAAAGCATGGTTTGATTCCCCTTGCTGTTCCTCTGTCAGAAAATGCATCAGGTTTCTAGTTTTGATCGGTTCCTAGTTTTTCATTCTATCGTCATCTTTTGTCACTTTTAGCAGCTTCTAATTGCCAACAGATATATTATATTTTTCTATGAAGGCACAATGACTGCGTTGCTGAGGTGGCCCACTGCTCCTCCTGGGTAGGGAGCTTGTATAGTTGATATTATTTATCTTGACTTGTTATAAGTTTTTTTGGACTAGTCCATTACAGTTTCTTGATCTTTAAGTAAAAAACTATGTAATTTTACAGAATGGAGATGCCAGTTGTGGAAGTCCACAGACACGGAGTGTGGTTGTTGGCAAAAACTGTAAGATACTTGCCTCCACAAATGACCATCTTTTGTTCGCATGGAAAACCAATTTATTCTGTTTTTCATTGTTATCCTGCATGTTTATGGTCCATGATGATTTTAGGTGGATCAATATATCCATAGAATCCTCGCAGAAGAAGATGCATCAAAGACTGATAGAAATAGTAGTAAGCTTTTTGATGCTTCTTCTGTCGTTGGTGAAAGACTTTACAAACAGGGGATTTCAAAGCTTCTCAACTTCCTAGCCTTGATGTTTATCTTCTTAAGAAGGTGAGGGCAAGGTTTTAAAGAAAATTATCTGGGAGAGCTTTTGTAGTGCAGAAACTTGTTATTTGTGATTAATATAGTGTCTTCATTTCAGGTTGGCTTATTTCCAGATGTGTTAGAGCGCAAAGTGGCCCAACATCTAGAGAAAGGAGACTTTGTAGGTTGTTTAAGAATTATTGTCAGCGTATATACTTCTTTTATATGCCAACACACTTTCTTAGGGATCAGCTAGATGTGAAAGCAGAAGAATGGTTACTCATTGATTTCTGTTTTATTTTTTATGGGCCGTAGGTTTCTGCAATGGTGACTTGCGAGTTCTATGCCAAGGGCCATTTTCCAGGATTTGCAAGACCATTTGTATATAATGCAGAGATTTTGCAAAAGTTTGTAGATAGCTTTTTGCTTATGTCAATAGAGTTACACTTGTTGTTGTTTGGTATTTTGTTTAAAAAGATTCATTTAGGTATTTGATTTGAACTTCTCTAAAATACCATAATATGTTTTATTAGGGTTGGGCGCAAGATGGAAGCAAAAGATGCAGCAAGAGTTGCACTGAAGTCTCCATGGTGGACAATTGGGTGCCGATATCATGTATAGAGTTAATACTTTTCCTGTTCCAGTTTTACCTTTTAAGATATCTTATGAGTAAGATGTGGTTAGAAGTTCTGAGAATAGAGGTAGAAACTAGTCTGATTTTGCTGCCACTCGCCCATTGGGTAAGTTTTGCATCTAATAGTAAGAATCAAATCAGAGTGCTTTTGTTTCATGGATAACTTTCTCTGGTGACTTCTTTATGGTATTGTATTCTATTGGTTGTTCCTGTATGGTGTTGCTTCATAGAAGAACCATGGGAATGAAATGAGATCTTTCTGAAATGTCAAATGTGGTGAAACTAATAATTGCTTAAAATGTATCGGTTGGTTGTTTGCTGTATCATATGTTTAAAAACAAAATGACATCATGTAATATTAAGTGAATTTGGATCAATTCTTCGTATATTTAGCCTATTATCAACTAATGCGTGTAGCTTGTTATAATCAGGACGTGGCGAAAATGGCAGACTGGGAGGACGAGCAAATTGAATACATCAAGGAGAGGGTAACAGAAGAGGGGAGGCATGAGGATCTAAAGAAAGGAAAGGAACCTGCTCAGGTACTTCATTCGCTCAGTCTCTTCCTAATGAGTTCTGAGAATTGCTACTGCCCCAAGGATCAGAGGCCTTAAAATATCATGGTTCTAACAATGCCATGCAATTTTGAACCTGCGAGCTTTCTGCATTAGAACCTCAAAAGTGAAGAGATGAATAGGAGTGAGGATAGATTCGGTTTGCACTCTAGGCATTTATCAATTGTTAATGTGATAGGTGGCCCTTGATCAAGCTGCGTTTTTGTTGGATTTGGCGTCAGTAGAGGGAACTTGGAGTGATGTTGTGGAGCAAGTTGCTGATAATTACAAGGCGGCTGGATTTGATGATATTGCCAGATTTATTCTTTACAATGACTGAGTTGATAAAATATCCCTTCTTTTACACAAATGGTAATCTCTTCTAGTCCTTCAGTAGTTGATTGCATTTTATTTTCCATGCAAATGTTGTTACATTTTCGCAACATTATTTATCCTCCCTTAAAAGAAAATTCATTGTAATCTCATTTACCATTTGGATATATTCGATCATAAGTTCGGTTGTCCACTCTGTCTGCTGGGAGTATTTTGCAATGCGGATGGCTTGTACGTTTTAGCTATGCCGTGTACTACTGTTGTTTTTCTTTTTGGAATCAGGTGCTGTTATTCTAGCCACAACCAAATGCGTCGTTGACACAATTCTTGCTATTTGGGCGAGAAGACCTTTCTCTAACGAGGATGGAATCAAAGCTCTGGATTGGTCGCACAAACGAGAATTATTTGCATTGGATGGGCTACGAAAACATGATAAATATGTCTTGTCAAGGTTCTCTGTCTCCTTTCAGTAATGTCGCGTGGCTGCTTTGGTGTTTTATGCAACTTTGTTGTTGTACTTGATTGAAAGCGATGCCGCCACCCCCATCCTTAATATTGAATTTGCACCACCCTCTTCCTTATTAGATGGAACGCAAATTAAAATCGCACATTTGCCATATATCATAACTCACTAAAACTAAAGCTGCCTCGACTTAAATGATTGAGCTATGAATTTCAAATACAAAGAGAAGCAGAGAGCCAAGTCTGGTCTTTTCTATTTTTATTTTTTTAACTTGTGTCGTTGCATTACTTTCACGGGTGAAATTTCCGTTCTCGTTATTTTTATTATTTTGATTAGATTAGTGAGCGTGATGGATGCCAATTAGCTTGTCGCTTGGATTGCCGAATGAAAGTCTAGAAGCTTAGTTCAACCTTATTTTGCATCAAGTCCATAGATAATATCTTCCGCACTCCATTCTACGATGGTGTCCCCGAGAGACTAACGACCAGCGCAAGATTTGGGCTTAGTGCCCCAGCATTATCCTCTGCTAACTAACAGGGCTCAACGTCCAAAAGCACCACGTCAGGGCTCAATGCTTACATTCAATAAGGGGGGCAGAAATAGTACTACAAGTAGCAGATTGAAGTGACCGACAACCACAGGTGGCGACCATCACGCAGACGTGGACACCAACTCCATAAACTCTTCATCGACCTCAATCAATTCCATGGTACGAGCGGGAAGGCAAATCTCCATGTCCACGCTCCCTCCTCCTTCCCTCCCGGGGTACGCCGACACTTTCCCGTCGAACTTGTTCGCATACCCACTCCTTGCCGCCACCGCCTTTCCCCACCCGAACTCGCACCCGTACATGTCGAACCATGGCGAGCTTCCCACCATGACACTGTAAGGATCGAACATGTTGAGGTCGTACACAAACCTCTCCTTCGCCCACCCCGCCACTACCGCCCGAACCGCTTCGTCATCGTGGGCGGCGACGTTTTGGTGCAGCTGCCGCGCCGCCCATGGCAGGTCGTGGGACATGAGCTCGCCCACGCCGACTGTCGTAGGGATGACTTGAATGCAATTGCCGAAATATTCTTGTGGGAGCAGCGGTTCGAGCCTCTTCCTGTTGTTGGCGGCCAGCCGGCAGGTGGTCTTTTGCTCCGGCGGGAAGCCTCGAGCTCGTGTTATAGCTCTCCATATCAATGCGGAGAGTGATTGGAAGGAAGAGATTGTGGTGGTCATATCAGTGTTGGCCTCGGATCCGTTGGTTCTCTTCTTGAGCTGTTTCATGGCGTTTGCATCGAAATGGAAGATCCTCTCTCTCAGAGCAGGTGGGGAGAACCTTTTAACGAACTGATCGGGGTGGGAGAAGGGGAGGAGGATTGGCGGCTGTAGGCCGAAGTAACTCCGTTTCACGATGGGCCGGCGAGAGAGTTCCCGGCCGCGAGAGACCTCCCCCAAGCGTAGAAGAACTCCCAGAAGGAAGTGCCATCGCCCAACGCGTGGTTGAAGTTGCACCCAATGAACACGCCATCTTTTAGCTGCGTAACCTGCACTGCCAAGAGAGGGATGGAGTGCCCATCGTAGTTCACGGCTCCGCTGTATGGGAAGAACGACTGGACTATCTCCGGCACGTCCACCGGATCCGTCACGTCGGCGATCGACATGTCGGCCTCGGCATGGATGAATTCAGCGCCCGTTCCGTCACTGCACTCGACAAAAACGCTTAGGTGGGTACTACCACCACCATCATCATCATTATCATCATGAGAATGAACTGGGACGAACACGGGGACGAGACGGCCGGCGAGGGGGTAGAAGTCGGCCAGGGCGGTGGAGAGGGAGTGTTTGAGGTGGTGTAGGAAGGGGGTTGTTGAGGGAGGGTTGGGAAAGAGGAGACCCTTTTGGATGTAGTGAGCAGAGAACATGGCCAAGTCCCATGGGGACAAGTCTATGCGAATGTCTTGGGCCGGTGGTGCTGGATGGGGCTTGATTACCTCGCTTGATAAGCGACGAACTTGTAGGGGTGACATTTGGTATCGACAGATCGAAGATGTGTTCCACCTAGCTAGCAAATGCAGATGGTAACAAGATTAGTAGCCTGTATAAATAATGATGGGAGTTGGTGCCAGACTGGGCTAAAAGAAGTGGGCAACGATAAATAAATAGAGATGAAGGAGTCGTGCTTTCCAAGCAATGTACCCAGTCTGTGGAGGAGCTTTCTTGTTTTTAACAGTTGGCAGGTCGTAGGTCGTGGAGGGGGAGGAAAGAAAATGGGTTAATGACAAGCCGGCCTTTCTGACCTGGTTATTAATGGCGATATTTGACTTATTAGCCGGGTACTCTTTCTTCGAAATCTCTCCTCGAGAAGGTGTGGGAAAAAAATTGGATTTGATACCACTAGCCATTGAAACAAATCTGAAAATGAAGCATCGAGCCGCAATATATAACACTTAATGTACAAATTCATCATTTTTTAATGGCAATTTTGACCCCTTGCCCCAGAATTCAAGTAACAATATCAATTATGTTTATTCACGTGCATTCAACGCTTAGATAGACGTGCCCAGGCTAACCAGAGAACATTTTCCATGACCTTTCATTACCAAAACAGATCTGCTAATTCTTTCCAAAATAAAAATAAAAAACAGATCTGGTAAAAAAATTCAATAAATTATAAGAAAAAAACGTATGGTACAAAATCACCGGATTGCAATACCAACATGCCATGGCGAGGTTGAAACAAATTCAGTTGTATCACCACATCTGATGGAGATTGTTTTGCTTGCAAAATCCTCATTGACCTCCATGAAAGGATGTGGAAATGAAAAAGATGGTATTGAGCTAACAAAGGCGTTTCTGGAACTAGGCCGGGTCATCAATTGAATAATATCATGGCCCAGGAAAAAGAAGATACGAAGTGAAAGTATGTGCAGGTTAAAACTTTTCAAGATAAAAAACGAGCACAAATCCTCCAAGAGATGTTAACAGTAGTCTCATTCAAATTGATCATACCTTGCAGCATGAGGTGATGGGTTTAGATACAGAGTGCACCCATGTCGATTTGCCCTTTACATGCTTCATGGGTTGATGTGTTTACCGGTTCCATTTTTCTTCTACCTTGCTTCTTTCCTTTCCTACCCTTTCCATAACGAATTTCCAGCGAGCTGTCATCCAGTCCAAGGTTATGAATCTTTCCATTAATTATAAGAGCATACTCAGACACAACACATGAACTCCCAAACAATAATTTAGCACCAATATGGAGCAAAATAAAAAGAGAGTGATTATTATGCACAGGCTAAGGCAATTGTCAACATACATTATTATGCACAGGCTAAGGTAATTCACAGGCCTCTGAGCACCAGATCCACAACATGCATTGTATTTTTTTCTCCACCCACAGGGGCAGACTTTGTTCCTAGCAATTTTCTTGTTAACAAAACATTATCATTGGGTGAAATCACAAATAATTCCCCATTTTGCTGGTGAACTGAGTTACCTTCGCACTGGGCTCCCGATGATCATTTTTAGTCAGAATATCTTCACAGTCATCAACCGTCTGACCAAGTAAGCAATCATTTTGACGTGTTTCTTCTCGCTTCTCATCACCATGATCGCCATGTTTATCTTGAGCACATATTTTGTTGACAAAGAATTTTTTAAATAGTAAGATTCATCACACATCAATTATGAAAATAAAACTTCATAGAAATGTGAAATGCTTTGCATGACATAGACAATCACTTTCAATGGCATGTTCCACACAACACAATAAATCTGCCTCTGCTCTATTTTCTTGGCATTTGCATTAGATATGAAAAATAGATGATAAAACCAACATACAGAATGAACATGCTATTTTGTTCAATTAGAATCTAGAGCAAAAAACTGGGCCTTTTTAAGAGATAAACTAAGTCATACTCAGTGTTATCTAAAAGATGTCTCGGGATCTAGGCAAGATCTACCCCATACAGACGATAAAAATGAAGTCGCATATTTTCTGTTCAGAATTTAGATAAAAAAATAAAATAAATTAATAGAAGAGGATGCTTGCTACCACAGATTCAGCCAAAAGAATGGTCACCTTTCCAAAGACATAGATCAGATATTAAACACTACGTTCCTTAAAGAGGAATTGTAGCCAACCCTGGTCCAATTTTCAGAAGACATGACTTTGATATCTTATGACTGATCATCCAACACGACTCCAAAATCCGAGTTGTAGAAACTTGGTTAATATTTTACCCATTTCTACTTTTGTAATAAATCTGGCTCTTAAGTCTTAACTGACACAGAGAGAAAAAGTTATCTTCACAGGCACAAAAGAATGTTTTAAACAAAAATGAGCTACACCATAAGAGCTAACAGAGAGGGCATGCATCTTACCAGAGTTGGTATCAAATTTTCGGCAATTGTCGTCATTGCTTGAACGTTCATCAGCAGCTCCTTCTGCAATAAGAAATTGGATTGCAACATCAATATCCCCATTGAATTCTTGGAGAACCCATTGGGAAAGATTACCCCAACACCAGTTAAATTTAGAAGTACAATAACATTGATAATACTTACACACATTAATCTAATATCAAGAATAAAATAATCTGCCACTATGGATGCATCTCCTAATATTACATCATCAAGATTCCCTGCCCTAGAAAAAGGAGACGGACCCGAAATCTAACAACGATGAAGATGATGACCCGTACTTATAGATAAATAGTAAGATGGCTTAACATCAGTGACTGTCTTACCATAACTAAAGTGATACGGAAATTAGACATTAAACAACCAAAAATGAACTTCTAAAAAATCGATTGACTGATAATCCTAGATACAACATCAAAGAATTTTAAACCTAAATAACAATGCAACAGAGACATGGAGTTCTAATACAACAACAATGGAGAGAGCTAAAATTGCTGACCTCTTCCACCCTCTTGACATCATGGCGTCCAGCTTCAGACATGACTTTGTTCACAGCAAAAGCATCAACAGATTTGTCATGTAGAGCATCACTAGATTTAAAACTTTTTTGTTGAGATGATGCTGAGGAAAGATTTGCATCTTCCTGCAAGAATATAAGACTTTCATTGTTCGTATGCCTAAGTGATGAAGAGTGACAGTATATCAATATGCAAGTATGATCCAGAGTGGGACATTCTTTCAGGCTTCGTGCTCAGTTATGACCTCACAATTATAGCTTCAAATTAATTAGGATGCCCCATGATCAACATGATAATGAGACAAAAAAGTGAGCTTGGTTCCATCATTTATGAAAAATGTAAACTTGATAATTAGACGCTGTTATAATGTTCTCCATTGTGGTAACATCTGCCACAATAAAAGTAGAAACACTGAGATGTACCCAATTTCAAAATTTACTTGCAAACAAAGATCTGACATGCTGAAATAAAAACCTAAAGCACTTACAAGTGGACCATTCGAGCTCAATCACTATTCAAATTTTGTATATACCAACAAGGAGACATCATCTGAAACGTCAAAAAATAACACACCACTTATCTCAATACTCAAAGAGAAAATCACTTATCATTAATCAAGAAGTTCATCTACCAAAAGGCCATATCCCACTGGACACAACTATTATAGTTAATGTAAACTAGTAACAAGATACTTATAGTCACTTGATATAAATAGTGAGCTCAATATCTCATCATGTAAACTAGTATGCTGGTTCAAATCAATAGTAGGAAATACATGCATGAGAAGTTTAACAGTGGCATATGTAAAATTCTACTAACCGCTAATCTCTACATAATTAGATCTAGCTCGCAAGAATTAAAACAATCAAACCTAGCTTAATAATTCAAGGTAGTAAAAATATTTCCATTTCAAGTAAGATCAACAAATTTGAATGGAACTCTATTTCAGACATGCGATCTTAGTGACATCTTCATCTTAGGATGACGCCAACACCTAAGCAGATGCCAAGAACATAACAGTTTCAATGTCATTCAATCTTTTTGAAACCAAGCTAACATTTTATTCCTGCTAAATATAAAAATTACAGAGAAAGGTGGGTTTTGGTGCTTGCTTACGTTGATTGTGGAAGCCTCCTTCATGGGTTCTGGTTGATGGTTCAGGGGAGGTTGTCAGGTGATGGTATTTCGGGTGTACTCCTTTACCCAATGTGTAAAGGGGAGATTGTTAAGTTCATCCCATATTGGTTGTTAATGAGGTTGGTGACTTGGATAAAAACTATTGGGAAAGCCTTATTCCCTAAGCTAAGCCCATGAAAGTCCCTCTATTCACTTGACTATTACATTGGTACATAGACAGATATTGACGCATAAAGTTGGTGTCATTGGTCAATGGGCATGCCAAAACCTAAAGTAAACAAGTTGTTTAAAACAAACAATCACAAAGAAAATTTACAATGGTCAATGGGCATACCAAAACTTAAAGTAAACAAGTTGTTTAAAACAAACAATCACAAAGAAGATTTACAAGAAGTTACATATCAGGGAATCATTATGCATGCCGTCAGGAAGAAAAATGGCAGGCAACAGCTGATCTGAATTATCCTTTCTTCCATCTCTTCATCCAGTAGTGTCTGCTCTTTCTTGGAATATCTTCCCATAAATTCTGTTTCCACTATATCACATGCATTTGGACGTGATATACCTTAGTTTACTTAAACTCGCACTAAAAACTGCATCTTTTGAATCAATTTTAGTCCATCAATCTGAAGACAACTTCAAAAGGTTCTCTATCCTCCACAATCGACTGCTGCTTCATCTGGTGGGAATAACAGGAAATGCTCTCTTGCTGGTTCCTCTTTTTCTCCTCATAAACAACCTCATAAAGAAACCACTGCGACTTTTTGGCCTCACTGGTATAATCGCAAGAGGTGTCAGGCTGCTAACAGAGTTGAATTTTTCCAAATTTTCACGCTTCCTTGATAAACTTTTTTCCCTTTTATCTCCACTCCTCAAAAGCTTACTTCCATAAAGAAGACCCATGTTGGCATTCTTACCATCTCTTGAACTGTCACTAGTGCAAATTATTTCTTTAGTTTTGGGTGAACTGAGTTCTTCATTTTTCACATCATCCTCTCCAAAGATTTGGTCAAGTAAAGAGGAGTGCCTGTTTTCCTTAGCTGGATTGGTAGCTTCATCTGTCTTGTCAAGAAGAGCAATATCAATCGGTGAAGACAAGGCCTTCAGTTGCTTACCTAGGTTTAGGATGGTCTCTTGACACTCAGCCAGTTTTTCTGAAGCCATTGAGATGTCCCATTTCTGCATGTGAGAGATCAGATACCGTCAATTTGAAATACTTCAATCAATGGAAAAAATTACAGCATCCATCGCTAGATTTGCTACATCGGACGTTATAGCATTGCAGTCATAACTGACGTCTTCCATAGAGCATTTCTCTAAAATCATCACGCAATGAGTTGATCACTTATATATATCTTTGCAAATAAAGGAGAAACCATACGCGAGGGTGGATTTTTAGGTCTTTAATGTGACTTAATCGTTTTAAAGGATGATGAGCTATCAGTTTTTCAGTTAAAAACGGATTTATGAGAGGGAATTCAGAATATACGTGGACCATAATTCTTAAGAAAGAAATCTGCTCGTTGCAACAAAGGATGTCTGAAGATAGAGAAAACATCTTCTGGGAGGAAAAACACAAGGGCTACAACATACACAAGAATATTGTACTTTCAAGTAGATAGCTCGCATAATAAATAGTTGTCAACATAGAGCCAAAGTAACAGATCTATGCACAACTAAACACTCACCGTACGGGTAGGTTCTGCTTCAACATTAGAACTTTCATTTTTGCCACACTGCAAACAACAACAGTTTAGACTTGTCAAGACATGGTATTAATAATGACATAGATCTCTCAATGTGCTTCAGAATTCTATACAAAAAAATGTATTCAATATACCTTTCCAGTTGGTGCTGAAGATAGAGGCTTTTTGCATCCAGGTCCTCGCTATTGTTACTCTTGTCCTCAAACTCCATCTCTAGTGACTGTAATTTGTGACGGGTGTCATTTAATTTATTT
Organism: Piper betle; assembly: GCA_033002965.1. NCBI lineage: Eukaryota > Viridiplantae > Streptophyta > Magnoliopsida > Piperales > Piperaceae > Piper > Piper betle. The sequence continues at coordinate 10,676 of JAURVB010005995.1, read as the reverse complement.
TTGAAAACAACTACCTCTGTATCCAAATATCCATTGAGAGGCTTTTGACTTTCACGTTGATTTTGTATTACATCTTTGGATTCATTTGCAAGAGCTAGTTCCTTTTGCCAGTCTGCAATATTGTTATCAGATTCCTGTACATGAATTCTCAAGGTTTCCAAGGTATTCTCCGTTGATTGTAGCCTATCTTCTATGAGTTTCTTCCTCGACTCGATTTTTGGGATCTCATTCTTCAATTGAGTATTCTCTTCTATCAGTTTGACTTGAGATATTTTCTCAGATTGAGGAAAGATATCTTTACGTTCGTCAACTTCACTTTCACACTGTGTATCATCCCACTCATAATGTTTTTTAATGGAATCTTTCATGCTTGACACATCTTGCAACGAGAAGCAGTGGTTCATTATCCACTCAAAGGTAGAAGCTAACTGGGTGAAAAACAAATCACAGCTCACTTTTTCTTTCAAAAGATCATTACAATTCTGCACAAAACGATGAAGAATGTCATTGAGTTCCCTACTTTTCCACTGAAACATCCTTACAGTGTAATCAGAAGAGCTGGCCTTATGTCCTGGAGATATTTCATGGATACCAATCCCTCCAATGAGCTCTGTAATTTTCTGCACTGATCTGCATATGTTTGAAGATATCTTTTCACTGTTTATTTTAAGCAACAAACAACTAGTAATAGCCAATGCATCAACAGAATCCTTTGTTGAAGGAACTTCCGCAGAGCTAGAATCAGCTACTTCATCATGGCCAGTCCCATCCACTTTTGTCAAAGCATTCCGAACCTCCTCAAGAGTTACCTCGTAACTTTTATGCGTCACACGACTATGCTGCAAGATGAGCATCAAAACATCCTCAAGCCAACTTGGCGCTTTTTGAGCCATATCCTTGTGGCAATCTTCAAATGGAACAGCTTCATTACCTGTCACAGCAGGGGAATAGTCCTTTCCATATGTGTCCAGAGGGATAATAGCTTTAGTATATTTGTTGTCTGAGATTTGGTTGCTACCTTTAGCTATTTCGGTAGTTACAAGGGCTAGTTTCTCCATTTCTGAAAAATCATCCATCAAACTTAAATCTGAAGCTCCAATACTAGTACATGTTGGAGACTGTGATCTCTCAGATGTAAAATTCTTATGCTCTGAGGTCATTGCAGAAGCCCAAGATTTTGCAGCACTAATTTTATCAACTTGGGAGATTGACATCAGAGCAAGGTCAGATGGAACAGGTCCACTAGACAGGAAATGCATTTTTTCAGAGCCATCAGTTCCTGTCTTATACTGACCTACTCTGGAAGATGTTTGTGCACACGTACTCCTTGAAGCCTGAAGTTCATAATCCTTTTTCTTCAAATTCTCTATTAGCAGTTTATTCTCCTCCTCTAATGCAGATAGCTGCTCAGTTAGAAAAACAATTCTTTTCTTTTCAAAGACACTTTCTGATTGTACTGCGACAGAAGGAGATATTTTTCTCCTCGATTTGGCTTTTTCTCGCCCCAATGCTTCTACTTCAAGCTTCATTTTAGCCAAAGCAGCAGGACCTGGCAACCGTTTTTGAACTAAAAGGCGTAATCTATGGCATTCAGTTTCTAGTTTGGTAATTTTTTTCACATCATTAAGGTGCTGCTTGTGAGATGCATCGGCTGCTTTATGACTTAATTCTGTATCTACATTTCGAATTTCCAACTCCTTTTGAAGCATGAAAACCTCATACTTGAGAGAAGAATTGACCTTTTCTATGGAATCCATACGTCCCAGTAACTCATTTAATTCTGCTTCAATCCGACATTTATGAATGCTGAGATTATCAATGAGTTTTTCCTTCATTTGAAGAGCATTAACAAGTTGGTTCTTTGCGAAATCGATTTCACAAATCATCTTGTTTTTTCAACCAGTTTATCTTCCAACTCAGCCCTTCTTTTATCAAATTCTCTTGTGGCTTGCATGCTCACCGCATGTATTTTCCCTTCTTGCTCTTCCCGAGCATGACGCAACTGCAGCATACACTCTTTCAAGGCAGAATCCAAATGATGCACCCTGTCTTCTGCAGCTTGTTTAAGCCGTAAGACATTCTCCATCTCTTTCTTAAAGTCTATGGCTTCTGCTTCCGCTTTCTCCAGCCTAAACTTGCACTGAATCAGTACAAAGTTTTCCTATATAAACGAATAACTAGAGATGTAATATCATACCAGCAATTGCTTCCTCGGCCACCTTAGCATGCTGTGCCACGAGGTCATCTTTTGCATTGTTCTCAGCAATGGTACTTGACAATTTTTCATCGAGCAAATCCACAGATCTCTCCAAATTCTTTTGGTTGGAAATATCTGTTCATGGTAATAGTTTCTAATGCCACCGAGACTGCTATAGACAATGTTTAAATAGATCTTTTGAACCATAAATTAATTTGGATACATTGTTTACTTGTAAATGTTTCCAATTTCAATAGTGAAAGAAATGCTCCAGGCCAGTGTAATGACCGCACAAAAAAATATATTGATCAAGCACAAAACGAAACAGATGGGCAAGTTAATTCTTAAAAATAATAGCATTCCAAGTACTTATGGTATTCAAAATGTTCTTTTTTTCATTCTTTCTACCAGCACATCAACAAAAATCACTTTTGACAACCACAATGTGAAAATGTATCATTCAGTTAACACGACTACGCTCGGCAATCAGCGTATTATAACGGTGAAAAATACTACAGGACAATCAAATTCCCAGTATTACCTTTGCTTCAGCCACTTTGGATGACAATTTGACTTCATTATTCCCAGTAATTGTCTTCTCCGATGGTTTTTTCCTCCAGACCCATGATTTCTGATCCATAATTTAGAGAATCGCAGACAGTTCATAATGTAAAAGACTTCATTAGAAGATTTTGGAAATGAGAAATCACAGAGAAAGTGACTGCTTTTCTGTGAAGACAAGTCGGATCTTCAAATCACAGTCCTTGGTTAAGGGATTGGATAGAAGAGTAAGAACTACATATACTAAGCTCACAATGAAAACCGCCCAAGTTTTCCTTACAAAATATCAAAAGATGATTTTCTTTTACATCCCACTCAACTTGCAATAACATGATTACTTTTTTGCGTTCCCTAGAAACATAACTACCACCATAACTTCAACATTACAAATTGAAGGCAAAACTCCGTACTCCGCATAGCAGAGTAGAACATACAAATTTGAATCGCAATGAACACAGAACAATAAAATAACGCCAACGAACAAGATATCACTGTATGTCCCCAAATAGTATAGTGAGCGATCAGAGAAAAATCACATTAGAATTGCTAGAGCAAGAGAGCGTGAAATAACTACCTATTAGATTGTTGGGAGAATGCCAAATACATCAATAGCCTCAAAACCAGTAACTTGTAGTTTCTCCAGGTTTCAGACTTCAAATAACTTATTGCAAGGTTTATCTTTCATGCGTTACTGTAATTGGAAAATTGTACAGCCAATCTCATCAACAGAATGATTGCCAAACATAGAACTAACTATATGATCAAAATGGATGACCAAAATGTGTGCCAAAAGGCACTATTTTGATCGACAATCTCAAATTATCGACCAACTGAACAACCTCTGACTGACCCAGTTCAGTAACTGACATCCACTACAAACCCACCTCACAAAACTTACTATAAGAAACGCCACTACAAGTACTTGACCAACAATCAAAGGAGCATGTTCAACCCACAGCACGCCCAGGACACAGTTGAACGTAAAACCCATGCAACAGACGGGGGAAGCACGGGAATCATGGTCTGTATGGAGGCATGGCATAGCCAGAAGTATGGATAAAAAGCATTGTAACAATGCGTTGCAGAACGAGAAGAACAAGTGGAGGAGGAAATTAACGGAGCAAGGTTTCTGCTACTATAATCTTTTGTGCAAGGAAAGAAAGGACAACGAAGAGTTGGCAAGAAGACAAGAAGCCGTGACAGTATTTATCTATAGTTTCAATATTTAAATAGACGACGGTAAGAGATTTAACAACATATAAATTATGATAGAGAAGAGAAGAAGAGTGTCGGTGGTGGAGAAGGAAAAGTGAGGATGGTGCGGGAGTTGAGCTGCTGCTGGCTTTGGTGACGGCGATGGCGGCCTTCCGGCCATCTTTTCCCGGTAAAATTATGGTGGGTGCGTACCACACTGCAGTATGGTAAATGAGTTATTATAAATAATGTAATTAAGTATTAATTTTTTTATAGGGACGCTCTTTGCAAAATAAAGTATATAAATTCTACTCGAATTACAAAAATATAAGTTTAATATGCATGGTTCGTTTAAAGGTCAAATATTAAAAATAATTTTTAAATATATTCGTGTACATTTTTATCAACGGTAGGCAAAGGTAAAGGTGGAAGACTTTGTAACAAAATAAGAATGCAATGTTTACACAAATTAAGTTTAAGTTTGACTTACAGGCAAGTATAAATATAAATGAGTTGGATTTGACTAAAGTGAAGGTCAAACCGATTTGCCCGATATATACTAATACTTCTGTTTAGCTAAAAAACAGTTTTAGCGGGATGTGAGCATTTTTTATGTATATAATATAAATCCAAATATTTTTTCTAATTGTTTGCATTAAATCATCAAAATTTAACATAAACCAAATCCAAATCAAACTCACATCCTATTTGAGTGAAATGAAAATGATCAAATTGTATGTTCTCAATCAATTCAAATATGTTTCTCTTATCTATTTAGCATAGTTACAAAAATCAGTCAATTTTACTCGGGTTGGTATAAAAATGAGTCAAAATAACGGCGGATTATTTGGATAAAAATCAGACTAAGAATCGGCTGATTCTCAATTTGAGTCAACGACAGTAAAAATCGACCGATTCAGGTGAGGGGTGGGGGGAGCCAAAGGAGGGAGATGGCGAGAGACAGGGCGAGATGACGAGGCAGTGGGTGGGGGGAGGAGATTTGGCAACCAGGGGGAGATCGGGGCAATGTGTGGGGGAGATAGGGGCAGGATGAGGTGAGGTTTTGTTGTGGCGTAAGAGGAGGAGATTTGACGGGAATGTAAAATAAGTTGGTCAGGTGGAGGAGAATGCAGGGTAATTTAAGTAATAAAAATTGATATGTTCTTTATTCGAGTTAATAATAATAAAATAAATTTTAAAAATATAAAATATAATATAATAAAATAAAATAAAACTAATAATAATCTAATTATGCATTTTAAAAATAATGCGGGGACAAGGGAGAAGATGACAAATTCAACGTCAGATTTTAATTTTTGAAACTATTCTATTAAGCGATAGATTAATTCAAATAAAAGGAGAATATTGTTTCTAAAGAAAACAAATTATATATATTGGGTGATGATGGATGGCGAAACCCTCCAAACTACAAAATATACGAGACACCGTTTGGATGCTCATAGGTATATGCGTCATTTTTTAAGACAAAAAATGCTCGTCTTCCTGAATAGGCCATGATATCAAGACTTAAACCTGTTTATCACCTTCTTTTTAGCTGCCCCTGCCACCACCCCTGGTTGTCCCCATTTTTCTCACTACCGCCGACACACATCTCCGACCTTTCTCGCCGCTGCCGGCACTGCATCTCCGACGAATTTTCTCATCTTCTTCTCTAACCAACTTTTCTTTCACAAATGGAGGAACTGAGAAAGGCGAAATCACTGGCCCTTAACTTGAAATCCTTCCTAGCCTACAACATAATAACAGGGAAAGTAGAGAGTTGAAATTTTTTCGATTCTGTGTCCATCTCTAGCATGAGCTCCATGGCGAAATTGGAGAAAATAAATACAAACTTGAAGATTTTGGGCAATGTTGGTGGGCTTGAGAAGTGGTAGTTCCTGTCGAGCAACGTTCCTTTGGTTGCTGCTTCTTTAACTACGGTAGGGGCTATCGGTGAGGAGGGGCACAGACGGCGGCACTCTTACAGTTAAGGAAAGTGGGGGATCTCGGAGGGCCACCTTTTATTAGTTTTTTTTTTAAAAATAATTTTAATTTGACAGTGGCAGGACGACGAGGTGAATGGGGAGCGGGGCAGACGGGCATCCGCGGCTGGGCAGCGGCGTCCGTAGCGGGGGAGCGAGGAGGAGGGAGGGGAGGAAGTGCGCCCCTCCCCCTCGCGAAGGGGTGGTGGCTGCTATGCGGCGGGGCGGTGGTGCAACAGGGTGGCGGCGGGGGCGACGTGGCGGTGGGGCAGGGCCGCTTTTGGAATTTTTTTAACCGAAATCTGGGCTGTCCGATATCGAACGGCCCAGAAAAGAGATTGGGGCAAAAAAAATTTTCTGTCCCTTGCTCTTCTTCACTTTACCCTTATATTATATTATATATATATATTAAAAAATTAATCTTCATGGCATTTTGTATAGATTGTTCAATGAGCTCAACCTTAAACAATGAATCATTACAAATATTTATACATTATTATATATTGTTGTCATGTCATGTGCAACTAATACTAGAGATAGATTCAACTTTGTGTATAACTTTGTTCATCCAAATCATGTGATCGAACCCAAGTCCTGATCAAACACATGCCTTTACAGTTAATCATTAAAAACAGTCTATAGTGGTTCCAAAATCTAAGAAAAAATATAAGAAGAATAAAAGGACAAGAAAAGCCGGTAAGAATTTGGGGGGCTTAAAATGAGGAACAAAAAATAGTTAGACATGTGAGAATTCAATGACAATAATCAAGAACTGTATAAGAGTTCCATAAAAACACCACATTAATGTGAAGAAAAGGGGGCACGTTGCTTTGAAGAGAATTAAAGAAGAAAAGAAGCAAACAAGAAGAGAAGAGAAGGGGAGGAGACCCTTGCCGGAGATCTTTTCTGGTGACCCCCAACCCATTATTGCTACTCATTAAGGAAAGAAGGACTACCTTCCTTGCTCGTTGCCCACCTCCTGAAAAACTTTTGAGGAGTTGAAGAGACTACCATTTACCTATGTGTCATAGCTTGCTGATTACCATCAGTGCTGAAGATTATCTTGGAGTCAAATTGTTCATCACTATATCGTTGTAACAGATCTACCCGAAAAGTGAGTTTTTTCTCTTTGAAGATTATCTTGGAGTTAAATTGTTCATCACTATATCGTTGTAACAGATCTACCCGAAAAGTGAGTTTTTTCTCTTTGACAGGTAAAAATACAGGAGAAAATAGGGGTTGAAAACAACAGCAGAGAGTTGATTTTGCGCCTGCTGTGACTATTTTCCAACCAGTTGGTCGTTCCTAACCCCTCCTTGGTGTCCAAAGTGAAGCCGACGAAGCAATATTCGGATTTGGGTGGAGTCCTGCCGAAGTTTAACGTTGCCATCGCCAGGAAAAAATCAAGAAGTGGCTGACCAAAAAAGGTAAAAATAGAGGAGAAAATATGGGTTGAAAACAACTGCGGAGAGTTGATTTTGTGGCTATTTTCCAACCAATGTCGATCATTCCCAACCCCGCCTTAGTGTCTAAAGTGAAGCCGACAAAGCAATATTCAAATCTGTGTGGAATCCTGCCAGAGTTCGACACCACCATCGTCGAGAAAAATAAAAAAAGTGGCTGACCGGAAAAGATAAAAATAGAGGAGAAAATAGAGAAAATCGGGGTTGAAAACAACTATAGAGAGTTGATTTCAAGGCTATTTTTTGACCAACGTAGGCTATTCCCAACCCTGCCTTGGTGTCCAAAGTGAAGCCAGAGAAGTAATCTTCAGTTTTGGGTCCCGTCGGAGTTCGACGTTGCCGTAGCCGGAAAAAAATCAAGAAGTGGCTAACCAAAAAGGAAAAGAACAAAGGAAAAAATAGTGGTTGAAAACTGTTGATTTCGTTGCTATTTTCTGACCAACTCTAGCCATTCTCATCCCGGCCTTGGTGTCCAACGTGAAGCCAACGAAGCCATCCTTAGATCTGGGTAGAGTCCTCCTGGAGTTGGTCGCTACCATCGCCAAAAAATAGCCCAAAAGAGGCCCATTGGAGCAGGGCAACAACAATAAGTGGCCAACTTCACGGAGTTCGTCCTGCTAATCACCGCATCGCAGGACAAGCAATCACCTCCAATCAGTCATTCTCATCACCTACTACAAAACCAAGTCAAGAAACACTGCATTGAGCTGTTGTCATCGCCAAAACAAGATCATATAACTCGGCTAATCACAGCCACCGCAGAAACTTTTAGGCCTTGTTGCCGCCATCCCTAACCACTTCTTGCCAAGGTATCATCACCAAAAGCTTCTGCAATCCATGATCTACCAATTTGGGTGATCGCCCCTAGCTGCCATCGCTGGAGCTTCGAAATTGACGTAGCACCATCACTATATTCGGGTCGGTCAGGCCTATTTTACTATTAATTGTGTCCATAAGTTTGTTTGTGTCTGCGACATTAGAAGCTACCCAACGAAATGATTGCCTAAGACCAGATCCACAACCAGGACTGTGACCAGACTTGAACCAGCACCGCATCCATGACTAGATTTGAGCATGCATAGCGTGCGTCACTTGCAACCCGGCACACCCAGCATCTTTTGCATCCTACGTACACCACCATCTGGAGCAACGTGCGCCCACCTTCAGTCTGGCGCACCCATAAAAGTCCTTTCTTGCACATGCTACTTGGTCTGGTCCAACATATATTCTACCCTGAACCAACCTAAGGCGGTCTTGTTCAATCAATTATCATTCCAGAGAATAATTTGAAGGCTTTCCCGACCTTGGATCGAGGTCAAACTTGCTACTCCAACATTTTTTGACCCTCCCATAGTGATGATGTTATTTTGAAGATTTGAAGACAAGTAAGGGACAAACAAGATAAATGGAGTCGAATATCTCAAAAACAGATCAAATAAAAAAGCGACAAATTTCACTATTTTGTATAAAGTGTTAAATCAAAGAAAAATAGTAGATTGCGATTACCAATCTCATCGTGGACTGACTTAAGGATTCGAGTTGAACCCTAAGTAACTACTTAAAAATTTTGAGTGTTTATTTCTCATTTGTGCCATTTTATTTATTTTCTAGCTCGTAAGATTTCTTTGCACGGCAAATGTGCCTTTGGTTCTACCAAACCTACTCATTCAACCCAAAGCGAAGATTGAACCTTGGGGGTGGCAATTAAATAATGATATAAATAAATTATAATAATTTAATACATTAGATAGAGTCATAATGTTACAATCTTATGGTATGGGAGATAAGTTTGTAGTATTTTCGGTCTTAGCCCCACCCACATTGAGATTGAGATTGAGTGGTAAATACTAGATGAGTTGAGTTGCAAGTCTATTAAAATGATTAAATATTTTGAGATGTACTTAACATGCATAACATGTGGTATCAAAACATGCTCGTGTCTCTACTTGTCACCTTAGAGGGATAGCGACTTAAGAAAAGACTATCGAGGAGAAGACTTCCTAGGGCTCAAAAAAACTAGCATGGCTAGAGTAAAAGTTGCCGAGAGTGAGAGACACCTAGGATATGCATGGGAGATGATGAAGTGACGATAAAGTGGAACATAGTAGAATGTTACAAGCATATTACATGATACATGGATTTATAATATTTTCGGTTTTAGTCTCATATCTAGATTGAAATTGGGTGGTGAATGTGTTGTAAGCTTCTTAAAATGATTAATCATTTTGAAATTTATTAAGTCTTAAATTTAAATAAATATTTACTTTAAGTGAGGAAATCAACTATATAATAATTTGATATATCTTTTCGTTTATTTATATTTTGATGACTTTAATTTCCTACACTTTCAATTATTTTCTATTTTTTATCTTATTATTTATTGATTACAATAGATACTGAGGGGTGGGCGTCAGTCAGTCGGACGATGGACAAGGCATTATCCATGTATGTCCACTTAACATTAGGCAAAAAGTCAGTTGTTCACGGTCAAAATTCTTCTGTCAAGTTAGTCACGGTCGAACACAGTCAAAATTTGGTTAATATATGAAATTATTTTCATCTCATATTTATTATATTATCTAATTATTTTTCCATCATAAATATTATTTTTTTCTCACAAACAACTAATTTCTCATTTATATAATCATTATCTCCTTTTTTTAGTTTCTCTCATGCCAATTAACATAAAAATTAAAATCACTTTTTAAAAAAATATTTGAATAAAGGAATATTATATTACAATAGAAAAAATTCAAAGAATAAGATTAATATGAAATCTATGGCTAGATGTGTGTCAAACAAACCCTTTATTTAAATTGAAAGTTTACCAAATGTTCGTCCTATTGGAGGCCCAAGTAAGAGATTACGAGGAGTAAGTAAGTTGATTATGGAATGTTCATCAAATAAGTAAACATGAACTAATTTGGAGAGTTATTTTAATGAACCAATTATTTCTTTTGTATATAAATTAGATGAACAATTTGATATATTATTATGGTAGAGATTTAACATAGTAAAATATCTTATTTTGGAAAAAAAAAACAAGATGTTTTTGTAACACCCCAAATCCGGTCCACACTCGTGAACCGAACCGGCATGTTACCGGCCCCGGTTAGGTCGGCTAACCCGAACCTAACTCATACGGATCCAATCTCGGCGTCTTAAGATGAAGATACAACTCTCAAAGCATGGATGAATACAAAACCCTAACATGGTACTACGTGAATGACATACAAATCAGAGTGCACACCAAGACAATCCCGATAAAAATTAATGAAA
>JAURVB010005993.1:0-13632 GCA_033002965.1 Piper betle | reverse complement strand
TCTAGCCGAACAGTTACAGTTAGTGGAGGTGAATGCAATTTACATTGTTAAAGAGATCATGAAACTGTGAATGTAATTTACATTGTTAAAGTAGATTGACAACATGAATATTATTTTACTATTAATTTACTGTGAATGTGGTGTGAATCTCTTCTATCCTTTATATTTTAAGTTCACAAGCTTATGAATTAGATTTACATAGGTGGAGGGTATGCAGTCTGATTAACGGGCTTGTAGTGTTTTTTAAGCTAGACTACGAATCATATAAAAATTGTATGAATACAATTCACACTTAAAAAACCAATGTTACTAACCCGTTAATATAGACTTACGTTCCACGTTTACTGGTGCAATTGACATTGGTAGTTTCAGTAAACCCCCATAATAAATAGGTTGGGTGAAAATATAAAAGAAGATGGTTATCAGCGTTCAGTGACACTTTGAAAAGGCAAAAACTAATTCTCTAAAGGTCTACCAAATTCATTTTATTTAAATACATATGCGTGCTGGCCAAAAATAAAAAAGGTGCCCTACCATCCTAATTTTCAGGCAAGATTCTATTTTAAAATTTGATGCAATACATCAGTTTTTAGCACATACTACAAAAGATCTCTCGTTTAAAAGGACCATTGAAGCAATTATTATACACACGAACAACAAGTCTAGCCATAATTAGCGCCAATTAAATAGCAATGCTATCTTCAACCCTAAACAAACAAACAAAAATCAATGGAAGCAAGAGTAAATTTCCAATATATCACAGAAAGACGCGACCTTTGTGAACACCACAGGTAAACAAGACTCAATTCAACCAAATCAGAGCTCTAAAAAGGAACAAAAAGGCCATAACACCTAATGCCCGATCCGGTGGCGAAGACGAGCACGGTGCCGAAATCCTCGGGCGGGGAGATCGCGTCGAGGGCAAAGCCCTTCCCCATCACGGCGCTGACCTCGACCACATCCCCTTCCCGGAGGCCGCAGAGGGCCTCAGCGGTGGACCCCGGAACGGGCTTGACGAGGAACTCGAAGTGAGGGGCGGGGGAGGGAGGGGAGGCGATGGCGAGGAAGGCGGGCTTGGAGCCGGGGGCGGGGAGGCGGAGCTGGAGGTACTGGCCAGGGCGGGAGTAGGAGGAGGCGAGGTCGGGGGAGTCGGAGAGGTCGAGGGAGAGGTGGAAGAGGGAGGAGTCGGAGGAGGCCGGGGAGAGGGAGGAGAGCGGGGCCGGGGTCCAGAGGGAGGTCTCCTGGCGGAGGGCGGCGGCGAGGGGGAGAAGAGCCGGAGGTGGGGTAGGCGGCGGAGCACGGTCATGGCCGGCGACGTCGGCGGCGAGGCGGGGAAGAAGAGGGAGGGGATGGCGGCGGCCATGGCTTGTTTGGCGTCTTTTTTTTCTATTTTTTGCAGGGGATTGGGTGCGCCGCCGCCGGCGTTCGCTCCTGAAAACGTGGGGGGTCTTCCTCACCTGCCGCGTGCCGCGTGCCACGTGCTTGAGCCGGCTCGCCTCGGTCCTTGGACGACCGAGTCGAATTGAGTTTTGCGGAACTTAAACCGGAGCTCATATACAGGCTTTTGAACTCACTCGATTATGAGGTTTGTTGTAATATCAGTTACAGGTTCATGTAGTGCACACAAAATAAAAGTCATAACTCAAGCTTTTAATATTATAATTATATAATTATTATTAAATCTTTCCGAAAATTTATTAGTTGTGCCCTCAAAAACACCCAGTACCGCTTTTTTCAAAAAAATTGAGCCCTGTGTTCGCTCTCGTGCGTGAGGCTGAAAATATGGGAACTGGGAAATGCGAGTCAAACGAAAAGAAACAAGTGAGAACAGAAAGGTAGAGAAATCAACAGAAACTGATTTATTAACAAAAGCCAAAGTCTTTTCTCCAGTTCCATTGGCAACCTTTCGAAACTCAAAAATGTGTTTCTCCCATGAGCCTTGTAATCCCACAAAAAGGACTTGCAAAAAAAACACACATCTCGTCGTTTTCGAAATGCGATGAGTCGGCTTCAAAGAATGAAATTTGAACAGGCATAACCCTGCCCATAGCATCAATTTCTTATTAATTTAAACATGGTGCCAGCGCAGTCCAGAAGAAAATTATGCAGCCGACTCCTTGGCGATCTTGTCTGCTTTTGCAATAACCTCATCAATTCCACCAACCATGTAGAATGACTGCTCTGGAAGATCATCATACTTACCATCCAAAACTCCCTGCCGTCACAAAAACACACAATCAATTCCATGTACGATATTCAGGTAATATTTACTAAAACAAATACAATCTGCTTACAGAGAGCCAAACTACACACGTTACAAATTCTAATATACATGCAAATGTAGGCACGAACAGACACCAGTACAACTCTGGCTTGACTGATTTATAGACCCAACAAAGAAAACCAAACTGCTGCCAACCATCAGAACCAATTGCAAGCAAGTAAATATCTTAAATTTTTTTATTCGAGGCATAAGACATCCTCTTAACAACTTTTATGGTGAATATGTTCAACTTCTACTTTGTATCAAGAACACGCATATTTTTTCTTTCTTATAGAACTTCAAATCAACATGTCATAAGAAGCTTTTTTGTGCAGTTCTAATAACATTATCAGTTTTCCAACAGTACTCTATAAACAAAAGGAACATTTTTGCATTATATATATGTGTATATATATAAAAAGCCTTCTGATCTACCTGGAAGCTAGCAACACTCTCCTTCAACTCAACATACTTGCCAGGTGCACCCGTGAAGACCTCAGCAACATGGAATGGTTGGCTCAAGAAACGTTGAATCTTTCGTGCACGAGCAACAGTCAATTTGTCATCTTCACTTAGTTCATCCATACCCAAAATTGCAATAATATCCTGAAGGTTCTTGTAGTTCTGCAAAACTTTCTGTACTCCACGAGCAGTGTTGTAGTGATCTTCACCAAGAATGTGAGGAGAAAGCATTCTCGATGTAGAATCAAGGGGATCTACTGCAGGATAGATACCAAGCTCTGAAATCTGTCAATACAAGCATGACATGAGTTACAACAGGCATGAGAACATTTCAATTGCAACCATTAAATAGACAAACCTGTCGTGACAACACAGTGGTAGCATCCAGATGTGCAAAGGTGGTAGCAGGTGCTGGATCCGTCAAGTCATCGGCCGGCACATAAATGGCTTGCACAGAAGTAATTGAACCCTTCTTAGTAGTTGTGATACGTTCCTGCAGACCCCCAAGATCTGTAGCCAAAGTTGGCTGGTAACCTACAGCAGATGGAATACGACCAAGCAGAGCAGACACTTCTGAGTTTGCCTGCAGCACACAACACACTACTCGGAACACTTGAAGAAGAGTTATTGAACGGCTCAATAACAAGAAATGGCAGAATGCACACCTGAGTGAAACGGAAAATGTTGTCTATAAAAAGAAGCACATCCTGTCCTTCAGCATCACGGAAGTGCTCTGCAACAGTTAGGCCAGTAAGACCGACACGAGCACGGGCACCAGGAGGCTCATTCATTTGTCCATATACAAGGGCACATTTGCTTTCACTCTGAGGTAGTAATGAGGAACTTCTAATCAGAAATGGAACAAAAAACTGCTGCCTACTCATTTATGCATGTTAGTCATTCAGTATTTTTGATCAAAATTCTCTAACCTGTTTATCTCCAAGCTTAATGACACCACTTTCAATCATTTCCCTGTACAGATCATTACCCTCACGAGTGCGTTCACCAACACCAGCAAAAACTGAAAAACCACCTGAAAAAAGCAGAAAACGATTCAGTGAGCATAACAAATAAAATAAAATTGTAATAAAAGAAGATTATTCAATTTTTAAAACTCCACCATGGGCTTTGGCAACATTATTGATCAGTTCCATAATAAGCACTGTCTTCCCAACACCAGCACCACCAAAAAGCCCAATCTTGCCTCCTCTCTGATAAGGTGCAAGTAGGTCGACCACCTTTATCCAAGAATAAATGGATTAGCTGTTGTTTAGTGGAGAAGGATAAAGTTTATTCGAGTGGATTAATATATGCACAATTTATAAAAAATATAGTGTACCTTAATTCCAGTAACTAGAATCTGTTGTTCAGTAGCCTGTTCAACAAATGCAGGTGCTTCACGATGAATGGGTAAAAAGTGGTCGGTTTCTGGTAATGAAAGTAGCAAACAAAAAAAATAGAGGACATAAATAATGATGGTTGACAAAAGTATAGACATTAATAAGGAGATACAATAACGGTCTTACTGATATCTCCCTTTTCATCAATTGGCTCTCCAATCACATTCATGATTCGTCCCAAAGTAGCTCTTCCAACAGGAACCTTATAAGTTATAACAATACAATTGATATAAGACAAAACGTAGTTTACAAATCTATGCCGTGACAAACAAATTTCAATAAATTACTCAAAGAACAGTAAGAAAAGCAAGCACAAACCAAATAACTTCCAATAAACACATGGATTATTCAACGCCTTGAGATCAATAAAACAAATTTTAAAAAATGGCAGTCTAATTGCCTAATCAACTGCCCTTCATTTGTAAGACCATTCCGAACACTTCAAAAGATAATATACCAGTTCCAGAGCAGAATAACTTGCGAACATGCATCACAGAAAGTTGTTAATTTAACTGAAACGCAACTAAAGTAATCTGTCATTATAAAGTTCGTAACTTCAGGACATAGTTGCCAAAATATAAAATTGTATACACTATAAACCTAACAGATACCTGTGGAAAATGACACTCATTCGAATAGCAGGAGGTGCAATCAACGGGAGATCGTTAAAGATGATGGCACGGTCACGAAAACAAAATCAGATCAAAACTCAACAAGCAGCGAAATCGGAGACGCTCACCGTGATGGGAGAACCAGTGTTGAGAACCCTCTGACCACGTACAAGCCCCTCCGTCCCATCCATGGCGATCGTCCTCACCATGTTCTCCCCCAAATGCTGCGCCACCTCCAGCACGAGCCGGATCGAGTTGTCCATGACCTCGAGCGCCGTCAGAATCGGGGGCAGGCCCTCGTCGAATCTCACGTCCACCACGGCCCCGATCACCTGGCAGACCTTCCCGATCGCGCCGGCGCCGGTGAACTCGTCGGTGATCTTGCCGCTGGGGCCGTCCGCCGGATCCCTTGCGGGCGGGGCGGGCCGGGCGGACGGGGCGGCGGCGGAGGTTGCATAGTCGAGGGCGCGAGAGAGGAGGAAGCCCTTGCGGGAGTGGGCGGCGGGGGCGCGAAGAGTGCAGAGGGCGGCGCCGCCGCCGGCGGGACGGCGGGTGGTGGATCGGAGGAGGGATGAGAGAAGGCGGCGGGTGGCCATGGCCGGAGGGGTAGGGTTTGGATTCAAGAGCTGCCCTTTGATTGTGTTAAAACGGTGAAGTCGTCTCCTCCTCTCAACGTGGGGTCTCTCTCTGGCCCTAGGCTCCGATATTCGCTCAATGTTTGATTTGATTAAAATCATAATAGAATTTAGTACAGATGTATTAAATTTGAATTTAAAATTAATTTTTTATTGAATAATAAAATAACATATAATAATTTAATAATTTAAATATATCATATAATCGACTTTAAAGATGCATCTTATTTAAATCAAAATTAAATTATAATTATTTTATATTTTTATTATATTTTTTTGATACTTATTAGTATAAAATTAAAAACTGAAGTTAGTTGAGTCCGGTTCAAATACGTGAATTTCTACAGTAAAAAGTGCTGTTATTTTTTTAAAAAAAATTAAAATATTTTTATTATATTTTAAAATCTTTTTTATTTTGATTAGTTGATTCTACTACTTTTAGTTATTATAGATTTTCCCTTTTAATAATAATAATAATAATAATAATAATAATTTTAAAAAAATATATAATTAACATACTTATTAAATTAGATTAATCAGGTTTAAATATGCTTAATCTTCAATCTCGAGCCTAAATAATTTATAGTATAATATTCAAATCAATTCATCAAAAATGCTATTAGCAATTGAACCATTTGCTAATATAGTTAATTCGGTCAAGCCAGCGGCGCTTCAAAATGGTAATACAAATATTCAAGATAAAATATTTAGGTTCTAACGTTGTTTTAAATGAATGGTATGATATGGAATGCATATTTAAAACAACACAAACTCATTAAAAGTTCAAAAATAAGATTTTAAAATAAAACGGACAGAGCCTTCTCTAAAAATAAAATAAAGATCACCTTCTCAACAACAAATATTATATATATAACAATAAAAATATAAAACAATATCAAAATATTATATTTTCACACATCATTCACATTATAATCATTTTCATTTCTTGAGTCAGGTATTGACCCCATTAGTTTATGATGTTCCATTCTGTGCATAATAATCATCATTCATAAATCATCTTATTATTTTCACATAGTAATTTCTACAATCAAACATCATATCATTCATCCACAATAAAATGCATAATAAGTCATCACTTCACATTGTCATTCATTCTATATGGCAGGTACATATGTGAAAGTTGCATTGCTACTCTTCCGTAGTCCTGATAGCACTCAGTCATTCAAGTTCTTACCTACATATATAATAAGAAAAAATCAGTAATGAGTGTTGCTGGTCCAAAAAATAGTCATATAATTAAACTGGCACATAAAAGTTGACTCTCATGTTAAATGAAATCCATCATATACTTTTCATTAGAATCACTTATAAAGGCACTAATTAAAAGACACCAGCCTCAGCTTGACTGCATCCCACTCTGACTCGTTAGATGTTGCGACAATTTTCAAACTACCCCATGCTCAGAAAAATTAATTATCCTAAAGCCCTCTACATCTTCTGTAACTCTTAGCCCTGAGCACAGAAGCCGAGTATTCTTAGGTAAGCGCCTTCAATGCCCTTTGAATCTACAAGTTTGGACAAACATTGCATTTTAGTACCCGTAATCTTCCACACTTCTCCGAGTTTGAAGAATTTAAAATGTAGAATTGTCGGATCCCTGGAGAATGGAATGACCCACTCACCAATCTAGAGTTTGTTTTGACTAACATGTATAACCGCTCGCGGTGCATGTAAGTTGACTTTCCCTTATCTCACACTCACGAGAAAATTATACATATATAGGTGTGGGTAAGGATTATAATATAGTAGGTCTAAAGGTATCATGAACTAGATCTGAGTTTTTTAAAATAAACTTAAGGGATCTCATTTTCAAGGGTTATTAATTCGAAAATTCATATAACTAAATGACCGATGTGGAGTGGGATACGATAAATCCACCACTTGACACGTCTATTTATTTGTTGAATCAAATTACGATAGAGTGAGCAAGTCAAATCAAAAGCATGTTTTAAATGGACTTGGTAAAAGCTCCAATCGTGTCTATATGCCTAGGCGGCAAGCTTGTGCACTGTACCTATACATCAAATCTAAAAGCTAACGTCCACTATTTGAATGATAATTTATACTTAATTAGTTCATTAGTATTTATTTTATATCATTCAAATCACACAAATTCATTTTTATTTACAATAAAAATATTTTACTATGCCAATCAATCAAATCATAGCATGTTGTGCTATTAATTATCAATTTTTAAATAATTAGGTCGGAGTTAATTATACTTCACGTCGTTGGTGATTGGCGACGATTAAGGTTTGTCGTGCCGTTCGAGACTTGAATTGGCACCTAGCGGCATGCAAAATTTTATCGGGTTCAATTGGAGGAATTTGCCAAAAATCTGATAATTTTCGGTGAATTTCAGCAAATTCGATTTTTTACGGCTTGTGGCAATTTTCTAGCATTTCTGGTGATTTTTTTACTACTTTCTAGCAACTTTTCGATGATTTTTATGACATTTTTGGCAAGGTCGTCGGAGCTATGGGTCAGCACCGGCTTGGTGAGCTAGACACGACCACTGTGAAGGTGTGGGCAATGGTGGCGGCGATGGTCACCAATGGCGATTGTGGGGTCAGTTAGAGTCGCTTGGTAGCCTGATCGACCTTGTGCTGGTCTTGGTGATGGTGCGTGGTGGGGGGAAAGGTGTTTGGGCTAGAAGGGGCGGTGACGGTGGCACGACTGGGGTGAAATTGGCGTCTGGGGTAGAAGGGGCGACAATGGCAGCACATGTTTCGATGGCTTTGTTGCGTCATGGAGGTCCAATGGCAATCAGGATGGTGAGGACAGCATGGTGACACTCCAACAAAGCTCGGCGGTGTTAATAAGAGGCAGTGTGGCAGCTAGAGGCGACGTCGGCAATGAGGTTCGGGGTGGCGATTTGGGGAGAGGACGAAAACGTGGGGAAGGATTTCAGTGGCAATTTTGTAAATAAAAGTTGACTACTCATGTAAAAAATAATAACTAAATACTAATAAATTCTATTTTTTTAAAAAAAATATGAAAAAATACTATAAATATAATACACTCAATAACATCAAAATGATATGTTTTATAACTCAATCAAACTACTATATAACATATTATTTTCTCTAAAAATAATTCTACGATCAAATACATAAAAAAATAATTGTAGATTGTCATATACTTTGATAATCCATTTCTCGTCATTTTTTTAACCTTATCATCGTATAATCCGGGACATTATTTGACCCTCATTGCTTATAATGTACAGCTGACCTTTGCTCAACATATGTGTCATAAAACTAACTCAACTCAAATTAACGGCTGAACCAACTGATTCACTAATATAAAATTTTGAGTTAAGTCACGGGTTTTATGTATAGAGGGTCCTCGTCAAGTAAGTTAAAATGAGTTAATTACTTTAATTTGAGATTTAAATATATTTATCTTCTAGTTTGAATTGAACCTCCTCTTAATATTCAAAAATTGGGTTAAACACAGATTATACTTGATTTTTATTGATCAAACACACTTCAATTACTTATTAAATAAATCAACTTAAAGAGTAATAGATAATAGTGTATTGGTATTTTTAAGTAAAAATTAATTAATGGGCAATCCAAATATGTCGTGATGAGCAAGATTGCAAACTAACTGGGTCAAGGTCTCAAGGAGTTGACATTACTTATTTTCATAGGTTTACAAGTTTCATTGTTTTAACATTAATAGGTTGTTTATTTAATTCAAAATTGTCGATCCTAACCTCAGTTATGAGCCGTATTGCCGTTGATTAATTAGTCAAAACCTTAATCAATTTTTCATACAGTATTTGAAATACAAAATTAAAATTATTCATTTCGAATGACAAAATATAACAACTTTGAAGTTATAATAAAAAACATTCTCCAAAATAGCCATTTTTTTCATGGATGATGTAAAAACCATGATTCGAGTCAGGGTTTTATATTCATAACCGGTCGGTTCGACCGTTATTTTCGAGTCGAGTCAAATTCAGAACACGTCTACTGAACCGAAGCCAGTTGCGTGTATGAGCTATGAGGGTCATGTGTACTCAAGAATGAGATGATAATGTCATGAACACAGCAAAACTGTAAAACCCACGATTCGAGTCAGGGTTTTATATTCAGAACCGGTCGGTTCGACCGTTATTTTCGAGTCGAGTCAGTTTCAGAACACGTGTACTGAGCCGACGCCGGTCTCGTGTATGAGCCATGAGGGTCATGTGTACCCAAGTATATGATGATAACGTCATGAACACAACAGAAAAGAATGAGTTATCAGAATATATGAGAGTATGCAGTTCATTTTTTTTATTATGATATATAATGGATCGTAGAATTAGTTTTAGGCCGTTTACCGCGTTAGGACGCGTTACGGGCATTTTGGGTGGGTTGATAGTTCTAGAGCATATCATTATGATTTTTTTGTGTGTTGTTTGATTTTACGGGATTTTTCCCGATTTTTATGAATTTTTTTAGGATTTAATACGACTTAGTTACTATACTTGACTCGAGCCGGAGACGAGTCAAGTCTTAATTACAAGTTTGCCACCCAACCAATTCTTCTCCACCCCGACCTTTTCTCCCCCACGCCCAAACCCTAGCCGCCGCGCCGCCCTGTTCGCGCGCCACCGCCGCCACGGCCGACGCCGCCCGGCCGCCGATCGCCGCCCCCTAGCTCCGCCACGACGTTGTCGTGCCGCCCCGACCAGCCCCGGCCGCTGCCAGGCCGCCGCGACGTCGGAATCGGCTCGCCTAGCGCCGCGGCTACATTTCGGTCGCGTCGCCGATTCCGCCGCCGGCGACCATCGCCACCACGATCAGGTGGTCGCCTCAGCACCCTCGACCACCCAGTGACCCTTCCTGACCGGAGCGGAGGCCGTCGCCGCCGTGGCCGGCCGGATCTAGCCACCATCACCGCAGCCTCTGTTTTAGCCATTTTCCGGCGAGCCACCGCCTCGGCCGACCATGTCGACGTCGTGGATGTGTCGGGCTTGCCGAGCCGGTTCCAATGGTACCCTATATGACCCCTATCCAGCTAGTAGACGCCGCCGGTAATTGTCGCCGGAAAACCGCCGGAAGGTTGCCGGAAAACCACTGAAGCCGCCGGAAAACCGCCGGAAAATCGGGTTCGCTGGAATTTGCCGGATCTTCCGAGGAGTTCATCCAGTCGATCCCGATCGAATGTCGGACGCCGATGAGCGCCGAATTCGAGCTCCGAGACGCGCGACGGAACCCTAGCCGTCGCCGATTGCCGATGACGTGAGGTATAATTACCTCCGAATTTATAATTTAAACTTGATGATTGTTAGCATAGCATGCTAGGGTTGGTTTATTGATGTGATTAATGTTTAATGATGGATGAAACGATGAGTTGCATGATGAGATTAAGTGTGAATGAAGAGTAAGTGATCTAATGAAGTAGATCAGGTCAGAGCATGATAAGTGACCACGACATAAGTTACAGACACGTAATAAAATTAGTATGAATAGGATGAGCTAGGATTAATTAATTTTTATGATTTTCTGATTGTTATGTTGATGGATGCTTGCATTGTGATTGTGATGTTATTGAGTTTGATGCATCATTTAGTTAGCGGGCGTTAGTATTTAGTTTTGATGTGTAGGTACGGAGTAGGAGCTCGCCGCCTAGGCGCTGATGACACGCTTGGAGCTTCTACCAGGTCCGTTAGGACTTCTCTCTGATTTTTATGATCTTTTCTATTGTATGTTTGATTTATTGTCTGCAGGACGGGTTAAGTGGCGTTTTATCGGATCCCACTTAACTCGGGCCATTTAACCGAACATTTTCCGGATTAATAACCCCTCGAGGATGAGATCCCTCGAGGTTGATTTCGAAAACAAGATCCACCAAAAGTTGCCTTCGGGCCTATTATATAAATCCCTACCCAAGCCCTATATATATGTAGTTTTCGCGTTTTTAGTGAGACGAGAGACGGAGAAATCGACTGCACGTACCATGCAGAGGATGCCGTGACAGTCAAAGCGGGCTCTGGATTAGTGCCAGCGGACTGTTCCATTCCCGAGGGATCCTGACAACTCCGCGTTTGAGTTCTTCACCCGGAGATAGCCAGCTTGGATGGAGGAGCATTGTTGTCGCTTGCACACATGTCAGTCGATTGAGTGGTTATATTTTGTTTATGATACTATTATATTGCGGATGTTGTGAAATGCTAAGACATGGTATGATATGTCATAAGATGATGATAAGATATGATGATGTGACATGATTGAATGCTAAGACATGATGACAGATTGCGTGAATGAAGTTGCGTGATGTATAGATACATATTTACATATATGTTTATATATAGTATTTTGACAGGGTGACCCTAATTGCACTTTTAGGGAAATTTTGTCCATTTTATTTTAGAATTTTCATCGATTTTGATCGTAATTGTGATGGTGTGTAATTTAGTTTGCATGTCATCATGTAGTATCATGTTAGGATTTTGTGCTTTCATCCATGCATGATGAGTAATATCATCATCTTAAGACGCTGAGATTAGATCCGCGCGAGTTGGGTTCGGGTTAGCCGACCTAACCGGGGCATGTAACATGCCGGTTCGGTTCACGAGCATGGACCGGATTTGGGGTATTACAAGAACAGAATGAGTTATCAGAATGTATGAGAGTATGACAGTTATATTTTTTATTTTTATATATAGCGGATCGTAGAATTAGTTTTAGGTCGTTTACCACATTAGATTGCGTTACAGGCAGTTTGGGTGGGTTGATAGTTCTAGAGCATATCATTATGATGTTTTAGTGTTTGTTTAATTTTATGGGATTTTTCTCGATTTTTATGAAGTTTTTTCTAGGATTTAATACGACTTAGTTATTATATTTGACTCGACCCAGAGATGAGTCAAATCTTATTTACGAAATTGCCACCCAATTATTTTCCTCCCCCTCCCGACATCTTCTTCCCAAACCCTTCCCGCACGCCTTCCCCATGCACGCCACCGTTGCCGCCGCCGCCAACGCCGGCCTGCCGCCGATCATCACCGACTAGCCCTGCCACGGTGTCGCAGTGCCTCCCCGACCAGGCCCGGCCACCATCCGGCCTCCACGACCTTGGACCATCACAACTAACATCGTGCCCGCATTGCGCTCGCGTCACCGATTCTGGACGCTGGCAACCATCGCCGCCATGATCGGGTGGTCGCCTCGACACCCTCGACCACCCAACGACTTTTCCTAACCGGAGCGCGAGGCCATCGTCGCCCAGGTCAGCTGGATCGACTCACCCATTGCCAGCACCACTATTTTAGGCATTTTCCGGCGAGCCACCGCCTCTGTTGGCCACGTCGACGTCATAGATGCTCGAGCTCGCCGAGCCGGTTCCAATGGTACCCCAATACCATTGTTTTCTTGCCAGTAGACGCCGCCGGCGGTTGTCGTCAAAAAATTGCCAGAAGCTGTTGAAACCCGCTGGAAAACCAGAATTGCTAGAATTCACCGGATCTTCCGCGAAGCTCACCCAATCGAACCTGATTGAATTTTGGATGCCGAAGAGCGCCGAATTTGAGCTCTGAGACACGCGACGGA
This sequence comes from Piper betle, assembly GCA_033002965.1. NCBI lineage: Eukaryota > Viridiplantae > Streptophyta > Magnoliopsida > Piperales > Piperaceae > Piper > Piper betle. The sequence continues at coordinate 690 of JAURVB010005993.1, read as the reverse complement.
ACCCTAGCCGTCGTCGATTGCCGACGACGTGAGGTTTAATTACCTCCGATTTGATTATTTAAAATTGATGATGATTGTTAGTATAGCATATTAGAATTGAGTAGTTGTCATGATGAACGTATGACTATGAATGAAATGATGACTGCATGATGCAATTAATTGAGAATGAAGGTTAAGTGATCTAATGAGGTAGATCGAGTTTCAGCATGATAAGTGATCAGGACGTAACTTTGAAAAATACAATAAAATTGGTATGCATAGGTTGAATTAGAATTATTTTCATACTTATGATTGTTGATTGTTGATTGTGACGGATGATTATTACATTGTGTGGGATGTTCATTGAGTTTGATACATCATTTAGTTAGTGGGCGTTAGTATTTAGTTTTGATGTATAGGTACGAAGTAGGAGCTCGCCGCCTAGGCGCAATGACACGCTTGGAGCTTCTACCAGGTCTGTTTAGGACTCGCCTTTGTTTTTACTCCTTTCTATTGTATGTTTGATTTAATGCCTGCAGGGCGGGTTAAGTGGCGTTTTATCGGATCCCGCTTAATTCGGGCTATCTAGCCGAACAGATTTTCGGATTAATAACACTTCGAGGATGATTTCGAAAACAAAATCTACCACAAGTTGCCTTCGGGCATATTATATAAATCCCTACTCAGCCCTATATATATATATATATATAT